>JAPMOQ010067357.1:215021-318449 GCA_026543055.1 Argiope trifasciata | reverse complement strand
AGAGAGAGAGAGAGAGAGAGAATTATGGAATTATAGGATACTTGCGGAAGTAGAGGGATACTTGGAATACATATACCGCCTAACCTCTTTGAATTTATCATCCTAATTGTTCGTGTTTGTTTGAATATTAAATAAGGAAAAAGAAGGAAAAGAAGCATCTTATTATTTCTGAAAAAAATACAAAATCTTTAATCATGCATATGGTGTGTATATATGGTTGCAGAAAAGTTTTATAGTAAAATTAATTTAAAGGAATATTATTTTGTAACAAAAAACAATCTGTTTAAGCTTAAAAACTAATATTTTTTCTGGAATCTTATACAAGAAATAGAACAATATTGAATTGCCTAATGCAAAAAGCATGTATGTTTTTGGTTGATATAATAATTAATAATATTTATTGCAGAGTTATTTATAAAATAATTATGGATGTCTGTAATAAATTGAAAATAACAGATGATAATTAAATGATAATTAAATTTATTTAAAAACTGTACATAATAGCATGATAATAGAAGGAGTAAAACAATAAATTCTGTGATAAAAAGTGAAAAATGATGATGAGATATACAACTTCAGCAAAGTTAAAAAATAAAATTAAAAATTAAAAAATAAAATCTTTTTTTTTTGTTCCTTATTGTAAATACTTCATAAGATTTCATCTATTGTTTATTTAACATTATTTGATATTTTTTGGTTTAAAATATTGAAAGTATGAACAGGTTGTTTCATTAATTGATCTTAATAATCAGAAGGGTATCAGAGAAAATCAAGAGAATGAAAATTTGCAATAAAGCATGGTTATAAGTTACAAATCACAAAGAACGCTCGCAGGTCTTGAAATTGAACTAAAATAACAAAATGACTTCATAATGACTTCATAATGGCCATAATGACTTCAAAATGATTTATTTGATTAATTATTACAAAACTTATTCGAAATAAGGGTTAACAATATCATTCGGCTGTCTAAAACGTTATCCGAAGCTGAAGATGCAGTAGACTATTGATACGTGTTTCGCAGTGATTGCATTCCGGGTTTTTTTAAATCATTCATTCAGTCCATAAGGAAATAAGATTCGAGGTACAAGCACACGAAAAAATTCTTGTGGGTGCAATTTATTTCGACATATAGGATCAAAATGATATATGCCTTGCACGAAAAATGTACAAAGATATGATTATGTTCAATTACACATCTATCTGTATTACCACTTGCTCACTTCACAGTAATTACAGGAGCAGAATCATTGTAGAAATACAAGGTAAGTTGAGCATCTAGTATAACTTCTACAGATAGTTACTGAGGAGCCATCGTCTATGCTTTTGAATTATGTACGCTGACTCAGGCCTACATGACTCAAGGATCAAGGACTGTAATTGCAATCCTCTCATTTTGGTATACGACAATATGTTCCCCTTACTGCTAATAATGTTATAATTTGTTGACAATTCATTAATGAAAAATTCCTGATAAATATTTCTGTTGATGATTAGCTTTTGTTTCAAAGCCGCTACACGCTGGTTAAATACTCATATCTAGAAAAATCAGAAGTTAAATAAAAAAAAAGTTAACATTGAAAAGAGAGTTAGAGGAAAAATTGACAGAAGTTGAATAAAATATTTTATATAAATATTTAATATTTCTACAAAATCTTTCTATTGACTTTTAATGTATTTCCTTTAAGTTAGCATTAATTGATCAATCTGTTTTTTAGAACTATAAATTCTGAAATATATATATGTTTTCATTTTTTCCAGCTGAAAGAATTTATCGAATTAGTAAATAAATTATTTGGGCCAATTTAAGCAGCATAAAAGCATAGTATAATGTTATCTTCCTATTTAATTATAATTAATTTCAATACATTAAAGTATTCTTTTCTCTTCCTTCTGGGTAAATTATTGCCTGGAATTTTTGCCCATATCTGGGGTTAGCTGCAATACGATTCAAATCGTTTTGTTCTTTCCAACTTTCTATTTAGTTTCAAACCAGTGAGAAAAAAATAAAACGAGAAGAAGAAGCAAAGTTATTATAACACCAAAAATGTATGAGGCTCATGAATCTAATAATGCAGATCTGGGTATATTTAAATAAAAAATATTTTTATTCTAACAAAACCTTATCTGAATAAAAATGACTTATCTAACTATATTTTCTCATCTCATAGGTATTCATTATTATTCAATAATATGAAATAGTTCCTTAATATTGTACATAATTAGGGGATAGTTATGCTGATGTATTTGAGTTCACACGGCACACAACGGTAAATGAGTACGGTAAAATTTTATTTCTTAGTTCAAAGAATTCAAGAAATTTCAGACTTGAATATAAAAGAAAATATTCCAGAATATAAAATAATATCTGACGTTTAGATTAATACTATTTTTCTTCACAAGCTACTAAAAAATACATCGATTCAATTAAAAAAAATTTAAGATTTACATTTTTTTCATTATATTTTTAAATCTCATTTGCAGCCCCTTGCTAAATATAAAATTTTCATTTTCAGAATAATTCTTGGAAATTTTCTTCCGAATTGTTAGTTATTAGTTATATACATGGGTTGTTCAGGTGAAAAGATACGAAACGTCGAAACTATATAAGCGTTAACCAATTTGTCTATGCTGCTATGGAAGAACGTAGTGAAACATGTTGGGATGCGATTGGAGTTTCTTTTGTAGATCGTGGTCATGCAGAGGAGGGAGCAGAGGTTCTTATAATAAAAGCCGTCCAATTGATGTGACAATACTTGTGAAGACAAGAAGAGTCAGTAACTATGATGTTTTATGTAAGACTATGCAAGTCCATGAAGAATAAATGGCCGAGGCTGGTGATGGAAGGTGTGGTTCTGCTCCATAACACGCGTTCACACGTCTGCAGTCTTACACGTGGAACTGACCAATCAGGAGCAGCTCAACCATACTCCCAACAGCCGGGACATAACATCCAACGATTTTCATATGTTTGGTATCCGAAAAAAAATCCACGTCTGAAAGGGATGCGTTTCAACTGAGACAGTGAAATCAAGAATGTTCTGAAGGAATGGGTACCGCTATGGCCACACGAATTCTGGGAACAAGGAATCCTTTAGCTTGTTAGCCTTCCAGAGGGCGCGGCCGTCATACTAGCATGAAAGGTCGCGCGTATTTCCCACATATGCTATAGTAAATTTTAAATTTTCAAAAGCGTAACTATTAAAATTATATTGTAAATAGCTTAGGATTAATAACTACAATCACTCTAAACATTTTTTACGTAAGAAGAAGCAGGAACAATATAAACATAGATGACAATAACAATATAAAATGACCACAGGTTAAATGAATTGATTTTAAAATAATATAAACGAAATTGTCGATATTTGACAGAACAATTTGCTTATAAAATATAAAATGCAAAAACACAGAATTTATGTATAAAAAGCAAAAAGTAATTGAAAATTAGTTATGAAAAGGAAGAAAATAGTTTCATTGTTATTTCATTTCAGCGTTGCGATTTGAGCAAATATGTTTCGTGTGCTACAAACATATAAATTTCTGTCAAATCTCACAACTGAATCTCGTGATTCTATTCCGCTTTTCTTTTTAGCAGGGTTTTTTTCCTGACGTCGTATCTTCCAATTCAATGCCTAGTTTGGTTTTTCTCTTTAGCACCTTTAATTTTAGTCTTCTTTTTAAAGATGTGGAGGCTTTTTTTTCAATATTTTCCTTCGTAAGTGCATTTGCCAAGACCTATTAACGACACAAACTTACGACAACTGAAAGTTGATCAAATGGAAGGGGAAAAATAGCCAATGATAGGCTTTCCCAGTGCCATCAGATCTAAAGTTATAAAACGAAAAGCATCTCTAGTGTATCTCTCACATACACGCGCTTGCTGGAACGTTAATTAATCTGATCATTGTGCTCATGCCGATGGTGTATAATTTGATTCAATCATCATTTATACCAACTGTACCGTTTCGTTCCTTTTCATTTGAACAATAATCGCACCTTCTATAAAAATCTATAGATATGTGTAGTTTACTTTAAATAACCTTTTAATTAGATTTTATTGTCATCACTAGATATGTTTATTTACTTGTATATTCATCATCAATCATGAGAAATGGTTCTTATGTTATTCCTGGTTGATAAAACTATGTTAAAATCTCAAAATTAATAAAAAATAACAAGAATTTTCAATTATTAAAACTGAAAAGAATATGTTTTTGGAGAAATATCCTATCTTAAAAAGAGAATGGAAAATCGTACATCAAGTTTATATAAAAATGAAAGATCAAAGCGACAAAACATTTTTTATATATTATATGGATATATTATAACAAATCATCTTCAGCTCAATGTTATACTCTGTAAAATTGGAAATATAAATTTAGTCTGACAGATTAAATTTCTTATCGAAAAGTATAAATACTTAAATTTTCTATTGAAAGTGAGAATATGTTTTCTAATGCATTATTCAGTAGTAGTCTACACTTAAGTTAAGAATTATTTTTAAAAGGGGATTGAAAAATGTAAAAGTAAATTTTTAAAGCAATGTAGTAGTGATTTGTAGACTAAAAAATAAATTTCATATGTTTACTAAATCAAAATTTGTTTGAAAGCAAATATGTGTAAAAATATCATAAAAGGAAGTTTTCCTTTCAATAGTAATGACAACAGGCAACTCCAAAGAAATTCTTGGAAATTATTCAAATCATATTTAAGGAATGTTTCTCGAAATATCTAGAAATATTTCTGTTTCATATTTGCAAATATGAAATAGGATCTGTGTTTTATTATTGAAATTTTACAAACTGAAAGCTAAATAGTTCATGGAAGAGAAAATAAGCTATGCATTGTCATATTTCTTAGTTTATTGTAATTAGATTTAGGAATCTACTAGAAATTTTATGTTATTTTCGAATTAAACTTTAAGAGAGTTTCTTGCAACAATTATTCGAAAACTTTATTTTGAAACACCACAGTTAAAACATATAGAATTATATTTCAAGCAATAACAAATACGTTACGTGTTACATTTAAAAGCAAATTATTATATAAAATGTTCTTTTTGTTCGAAAGTAATGTACAAATGCTATAATATTTTATAAGATAACGTTAAATATTAAAATATAACTGAACATTTAATACTAAAATATAACTGTATATTTAACACTAAAATATTACTGAATTCCCAATTGAAATACAAAATATCATTTGATTTACAGTGACTTATATAATCTGTTGCTTAGATATTATGAAAAGCTGACTGATTTTTTTACACTTGAATATAAAAAGATAAAAAATATCAAGTATGCGACTCATATACCTATTGTTAAGGTACAGATGTTGGAGTTTTAATTAGAAAGTATATTAACTCAAATAAAATATCATTTGCCATTTTTGATTGATAAACTGATTTGCCGCCTTTGAAAAAATTCAAAAATGCCTGGATAATATTGAATAAAGTTTTTTAATGTACATCAATCATTGTGCGTTATTGATAATATCATTTTATAGTTTAGCATAATTAAAAGTTTTTAGAAAAAGAAATGGAAGTATGAGGTTGCATGATTGCAAAAATATCGTTCTATCGTTCAAAAAAGTTCAATTTGTGTAATTTCAATTCAAGTGGTTTTCATTATAGTCAAATGTATACTTTTTTTAACAATCTTGATTTATAAATATCCTTGCCAATGCAAAACTTCGACTTTTATTTAGGCATCAGCGATTCAGACAAATTAGAGCTTTTATGTATGCACAGTAACTAAATATTAATAAAAAATTGTATAAACATAAATTTTACCTTTTTTCACGTTTTATATACCGCGGTAAAGCAAAAATCCATGATCTGGGGTCTACAAATTTAATTTGACTGATTCATTATATTTTTCATTTAAAGGATATTTGGAAATTATTTATTTATATTTTCTTTCAAAATATTTATTTGTGTTTTGCAATATATTTTTATTTGTATTTCGCAGAACGAATTTTGCTTCAATCCTGTTTTAGTTATTTAACTTTAGATTTTAGAATTCGAATTTTAATTTTTTTTTCGTTTTAAATTAAAATTTTTATTGTTAATTTTTAATTTTATTGCATGTTTTATTTTCAAATATGTAACAAATTATATATTTCTTTCTTTTCTTTTCTTTTTATTCTGCAAATAGGTATGATATTTACTAATACAAACTTCATTAGGTAATTTGCCACAGCCGCATCTAAGTGAAATGGTAGTATGTTATGCAAACAGGATGGCAGCCTATCTTAGCGAACGTTTCTTTTAGTAATACAAAAGTATTTACAAATACAGAATCTGCTATTATCACACTTTTCACTTTCAAATCTTTTATTAAAAAATGCATGATAAAATTGTGTTAATTTTCTCATTCGAAATTCCATGATTATTGCACGAAAGAAAAATGAGCTTTTAAAATGGAAAACCAATTTTATGCCAGTTTTAAGTTTCTATTAGTTGATTTCATTTTAAGCTAATTAGTTTCCAATGAGTCTTTTATTGTAATAAACATGATAAAGTCATTATCAGATATAATAAAAATATGCTATCGATATAGAGAATATTTACAGTCTTTTGATAGGAGAATTGAATTGAAACATTTAAATGATTCAATACTAGAAATGCTTATATTGATCATTGAATAGATAGAATCAATTTTGTATTAAGTTTCATTGAAATGACTTTCTTCTTTGTAATAATACACAATTCATCCCAATGTTTCTAATTCTAAAATTTTTGAATTTGAAAAAATGACACTAATTTAGTGAATCCCTTATACACATAATGTTAATTCATTGGAAACAAAAGGTTTTAAAAAATTTCTTTCATTAAAAAATGCTTCAAAACATTATATGCAAATCTTCCATTTAAGCCAAAATTAGCAATATTTAAGCCGAATTTGTACTTGAAAATTTAATCGCATAAGAAGAAGAAGCAAACAATAATCAGAAGCATTCAAACATGTGATTCTTTAAAATATTACCATAAAAACCAAGCATGTGAAGCAAAAAACATGAATCACCTAGATATAACTTACGCGTTTATTATTATGAAAAACCGAGAAATGCCATTTATAAAAAATTTCTCTGATATATTATAAAAAGTTGGTGCTTATTTAATCTACAAACATATCAGGACTAGAAAATCGAAGGTTACGTTTTTAAGAGCCATTATGTAATAGGCAATATTTAATCATACTTGATAGTTTCCTTATTGAAAATGATATGGTGAGAAAGTCGAATATGGAAAGTTTACCTTGTACTGCGGGTTTCATAAAATTCAATGGAAATAAATCGGGGGATAATAAGATCTACTATGTGTTTATTTGGGAAGATTTCTGAACATAAATGATTCTTTCATAGTAATTAACAAACAAAATATATTTACAACTCCTGATTAAATTCTTTTTAAAAGATTCTGTCCTTTCACCAATGTCCTTATGCATATTTGCTTATTGATTTCTAGAAAACTAGTGCACAGCGCTTTCTGTTAAGATAACTTTTTACTTCAAAATGCGTTCAACAATATTTGACAAAACCAGTTATTAGATGTACCTAAAATGAATTATACATCCAAATGATAATTAGATAGTCAGTAATATTTGAAATTTTAAAAAAATGAGTGGTTTTGATTTCTGCTAAAATATATGTGATGGTACGGGTATATTATATTTGAGGGATATTCTATTAAATTGCTTTCCATAAAGAATTTTAATCTTTTAACTAAAGAAAAAAGGAAGTGGAATTATCTTTTTGTTGCCTCTAATATAATAAATTATTGATGTTCTTATTTTATTGAAAAGCATTTTTATAGTTATTTGAAATTACCATTCAACTTGCACTACTAAATTACTGCAAATTGTATTATGTGTTTTGGGTTTTGCTCCTGAAACCGGTAGAAAAATTTTCTAAACATTAAATTATTCGAAACCCCGTTTTTAATAAGCTGAAAAATACTAAAATATGGGAATACCTATGTTCCTATCAACTAAATATATTATCACGGTTAATATTAAGTTATTAATAAGACATTTAAACCATTTTATTTTAAACACTTAATATGTACAAAAAGATAAGCAAAGAAATTTCTGCATGGAATTATATTTTCAGAAAATATATCGCCTTGAAATATTTTTCTATCAAATACATTGAAAACAGAAATAACAAGAAATTGCATACAAGGTTTATCTGTTATAGGCTTATCGGTCATTTAGAGATAAAAACTAATGAAAAGTTTTTAAAGAAACAATTCATTAAGGTACTGATAAAAACAAATGACAAAAATTATAAATATCATAAAGCATTTAAAGGAATTTTCTTTTCGGAATCATTTTAAAAAGTATGCAGAATAATTCTGGAAAATGAAGAGAATAAAGAAAAAGCGAATGACAAACTTTGGCAAGAAAAAGGTTAATGCTAAAAACATGAAAGAAAATCAAGAAAACTCAAACATCCTGATTTTTATAGCTAAAATACATGTTTCAAGTTATTTCATTGAAAATTCAACAACAAGAAAGAATTGTATGGTAATATCCACAATCAATATGTCCTACTTATTGGTTTAAAAGGAAAGAAAATGAATAAATACATAAAACATAATAATATAAATAAATACATAAAATAATACATAAAAATGAATGTGTTCTTGCAAATAAAATCAGTATTAAATATTTTTGATAAAATTCCACTCTTTTTTGCAGAATTGCTAGCAAAAGTTAAATTACGAGATCAGATTTAACTTTATAAAATTAATAAGTTTAATGCAAAAATTTTAAAAAAAATTACCATTAACCTTTTTTAAAAAATTATGAAATTTATATACATAATTTTTATAAAAGTTGAAATAAAGATATTTCAACTAGTTTATTTTGGAATTCTTTAATTAAAGCTGAAATTCTAAAACTATTTTCGAGTTCTTAGTTCAGTTTTTTCTTCTTTTTTAATTTATCATATCCTGTCGTTAAATTCTTAAAAAATTTCAAAAACATAATTTGAAAAAAGAAATATGAACTCGAGTACACTGGTAATTGTCAGAATACTTTACTTTCCTAGTAAAATATAAAAGAAACTTTGTTATTAATTTTAATTACCAATTAGAAAATAGTTATATATAGCAAAAACCGTTGAGTACAATGAAATGTTTAAAAATCAAAAATTGCATCTTAAATCAAATTTAATTTTTAATTTTACATCTGATTTTCATTTTATATATATATATATATATATATATATATATATAATAATTTTGTAATAGATTTATTTTTGATTAATATTTTAGAAACTAGTTGTTGAATGTTTACTTGAGATACTGATTATTTTAAAAACTAAATAATTAAATGAAAATTTAAAAAAATCATACAAGCATGGATTACAATTTTCTTAATTACTTTTTATAAAGCATAAACGAAAGAAATAATAAGCTCTAATAAGTTCTGAAATATGTGTTTTCAGAATAGCTCATCAAAATATTATAAAATGTGTCCCATATTACTTTTTTAAAATACGTAAAAATCAGCAATTTTTGTGGATTATCGTATAAATGCTATACATTTTTTTAATATTATGTTTAGGTCTCTGGAAAAATAAATAATGAGGTAAAAAATGAAAATATATTTGATGCAATGCAAAATTTTCAAATTGATAATAATATTATTTCAAGCAATTTTTATAAATTTTCTTTTATACTTTCTATTTTTCATACTTTCATTTGTTTGCCCGAAATTCAGAATCTAAACAAATAAACTCCAGAATCCAGATAAATAATTCCTGAAAAACCGAGATAAAAAAAATTATGTGTGATCTAGACATATTGTTCTTCTAGACGTAAATATTGCTTATTCAAAAGGCAACAAATTGTGTCAGAGAGACAATACTATGTCTTTCACCTGTATATGAAAACGAAAAGCATCTGTTAATTGCAACCTGAGTATAGTTGAACAAATGACAATGCGTGGATTTTCTAGTGAATAAAAACACTTTACCGCCCTATAATAGCAAAACATCAGGTAATTTTTTTAGACATTTTAGAAGAAAGAAGTATGATTTTAAATTTAAAATATTTTAAACGGAAATAAAGTTATTTATAAGTACATTTAACACATTGTTAAATCAAAAATAAAATTTTATACATTCTGTAGGAAAAAAAATTTCAAAATTAAAATTAAAAACCAAAGAAGAAATTATGATTTGAATATTCAACATGTGGAATCTTTTAGAAAAACGATATGATTATGTATTTAATTTAAATTTATCTGGAGAAAATTAATTAATAAATTTCCTTTTTGAAAGGGGATTTTATAATAGTGCACTCCAAATTTAAATTTAATCAAATAAAATCCTTTTGTTTAAACATTTGAATTTGAATTTAAAAATTAACAAAAAAGTATAATATTCATTTTATATATAATTAGTAATATTATTCATTTTATATATAATTAGTATTATTATTCATTTTATATATAATGAGTAATAATATTCATTTTATGTATAATTAGTAATAATATTCATTTTATATATTATTCGTACAAGGGTTATATAAGCCAAAATGCACATATATATAATTAGCACGCTTACTATATTTTCTACCGTAAAACATTGTCAAAAACTTACGAATTTTTCCAATGTCAAAGCGCTTTTGAAATATTTAAGTTAAAATTCAAATATTTAGAATTAATTTTAACTTACTTCAATATAATACACGTCTTAAATTTACACACACAAAAAAAAACTGCAATATATTTATTAAAAAAAGTTATTTCCAAAATATAATTCATATTTTTCCTAAAAAAGTCTGATCATTTTTCGTTTCTAATTTAAGTTCTGGATCAAGCGAGTGAAATTGCAAATGAGAATAAAGAAGGAAACAAAGAAGCATTGATGAGAAAATTAGTTACCTATTTAGTGTTTAATTGGTCTTTTATATCTTACTGGAGTAGTAAGAGGAGAATGTTGAATGATATTTTATAACATTCAATAAAACATCTATCCAATGATGTATGGGATTCTAAAGAATACTCATTGGGATATCCTCGTGTTTGGGTTAATTTCTTTTGATCTAAATGTTAAGATGATTAAATCAATGTTTTATTCATATTTTGAAACTTTCATAATTACTTAAATCCTTTCTAATTAAGTCATAGTATAGTTCAGGTAGATTAGTTCATAAGTAACAGTTTTATGTATATCATCTTGTGAAGAACTTTGGCCAGAGGGGAGTTCAAAAAGGAAGTTTTATGTAACTAAGATTTCTCCTTCGCATTTGTAAGTTTAAACACATATAAAATGAAATAATAACATAATATTTGAAAATTGATTTAAAATATAAGAAAAGTTATACTTAAAAGCAATAAATTATTCTAGTGATAAAGAGGAAGCAGGGTCATAAAAATACAATAATAACAAGTACCAATACTTAAACATATATGTTTTGATAAAAAAATAAAAATCCCTTTAAATTTTAATAAGGAATTAATATTTAAATTTCTTTCAATATTAATTCCTCTGTAAGCGTAAATCAGTAAAAATTTCACACTTATATTTAAAAAAAAATAGCTATATTTAATAAGGAATATATAAATATGAAGTTAAAAAGCAGTGGATTTTTTAAGAACGGCAAAAGCTCTTCAAATATTGTTTCTTTCCTACCGTAGGTGTTTAAATCATATTTTATTTCTTAATATAAATTTTAATTAATGCAATACAATAATTTATATTTTAATTACCATTATACTGATTAAAATTTTTGAACTACAATTTCTACTGTTTCATGGATAATTATATGAATTATTAGGCTTTGATTTTACTATTATTTTACTTATCGAAAATTTTGCAAGTTAAATTCATATTCTTTTATGCTGTCATATGTGCTATAGTTTTTTCCTCGAAGAAATAATTGATATATATATATATATATATATATATATATATATATATATATAAATAAATTTTTTGATAAAAAGCAATTGAAAGTGAGATTTGTGCATACAATTTTTCAAGAATCAGTGGTTACTATTTCTTGTTTTTGTTATATCTAGTTAAAAAGCTTTAAAATAAAAAAATAAGATTTAAAAAATGAAACAAAGCAAACAAAATCATAGCCCTATAAATAATGTAACATTTTAAAAAATATATTATTTAAGTTTTACAGCATTTAAGGAAAAAAAAACTTTTTAGTTCTTTTCCGTTTCTAAACTTATAATGAAACATAACGTTTAATAAGTTGACAATTTTACATTTTCTCAAAATACTGATAAAGAAATGTAAGTTATAATTAAAAATACCTAATATTTATCATTACTCTTTGGTATTAAAAAGCCTAAAAGAAAAAGAAAAATATGTTATTACTCGATTCTTATAATTCTTTTATCCAAAAACATACTAATTGCTATTATATTCAAATAAAATTATTATTTAATAACAGTTGTATTCCTTTAAAAAAAGCAAATTGAAGATGGAATAGAATTAAGCCTTTTTTAAAATTATAAAACATTACTTTAGTTGTTTTTCTAACAATATTTACGCAAGAATTACTTAAAAAATGATGCATAAATTTATTCAATGAAATTTTTTTAAGAATGAATGAAATATAAAAAGAAGACGTCTCGACGGAAATTTTTAAAGAATCTCAGATTAGAGAATTCAGAGCTGAATTTGAAGTGAAACCTTCGAGCTCAGAATGAGTTTGGATATCGAATAACAAAGCAGTCTAAAAAATAATTCCATGCGACACAGCAAAGGAAAGGAGTCGTTTTTCTGCTTATAAAATTGCTGTTATAAAAGAAATGCGTTCATTCCTTGAAGAATATTTTTTTCGATAGTGTGTAAGAAAACACTTCCAAAATATTTTTTAAATGGCGAATATTCGTTGTCAAAAAGAAAAGATTTTTTTTTTCTTGAAGGTTCTTTTTTTCTTTTAGAATTAAAAAGAAAATTTCTCATTTTCAATTCTTTTCCTTCAAATGTGCTGTCTAATATTTTCCTTTAAAAGCTTTTATTTCATGCATTTAAATACAATGAAAATGTGATAAAGAAAAAGGGTTCTCTGTGTTGTAAAAAATGAAAGATGTTAGTTTCGATTTTGATAAAGTTAATTCCCGTTTTTAAGAGGATTGTTGCCCTTTGTTTCTTTTGTAGTTTCGTTAAAATGCTTTTTACTCACTAGCTCAACTCACAATGCAAATTTTAGATTTTTTTGTCGATTAAACTGTGGTTACTATATTTCCGTACTTTTCCAGGAAATATATATATATTTTTATCATAGTTAGAATTTTGTAAAATAAATAAACTTTTTATGTTCTTCTAAGTAGTGTAAATTCTACTTAGTAAGTAGTATAAATGTAATATATATTCTTAAACGAAAAGGTTTTATAGACGAATGGAAATTTTTTGAGCAAGGAATAAAACACAATGCAAATTTAAATCCCCCAAAACATTTGTTATTATCGCACTTCTATTACACTGTTCATCAAAAAAATAAATATAAATTATTATATAATAATTCCTTTAAAAGGTTTCAGTAGTGCTTGGATGAAATAACAATGTCATAAATCCTTCTAAACTTCTGTTTTCTCTATTCCAATTCTAAATTCCAATTTCTGCTTACGCTTCACTATTACGCTGTATTCTACTGTATTACGCTGTATTCTATTCTAAAATTTAGTTCTATGAACTAAATTTTTGTTTTATTTTCCATTTTATTTGAGAGTAAAATGTTAAATATAAATAAACATTAGATAATAGAGTTTCAATAATTAGCAAGATATTTTGTAATGGATTGTTTGGGTATAAAACTGCAAAAAAAAACATATTTGGTTTTAAAACAAGCTACATTCATGAAGTAGAGAGATGCATGCTGCTTTAGAAGCGAAATGCAGAATTACTTTAAAAGTGTAAAAACCAATTTTAATTACTTGATCATTTTTATTATGTTAACTCAATTTCAATTATTTGAATGTCAGCATTTTCATTTATTATTGCACATGTGTAATTTCCCTTTGCACAAAAATTGCATTTGTTAAGTAATTAAAGGAAAAACTACAGCACTGTAGGTTGTATGGCTACGAGAAGGTGGGTTTTCTTTCCACGATATTGCTGAAAGACTTGGCAGGAATGTATCCACTGTGCATGAGTACTGGCAGCAGTGGTCAAGGGAAGGTACTGCCTAAAGAAGACCAGGTTCCGGGCGGCCACGTGGTAATACTGAGAGGGACGACAGTCGTATTCGGCGTATGGCTGTGGCTAATCGTACTGCGTCTGCAGCTGAAATTCGAGCAGCAGTTGGCACCACAGTGACACAACGAACTGTTACAAATCCGTTACTTCAAGAACAGCTCTGAGCCAGACGCCCTGTACAGTGCATTCCACTGACTCCAAACCACTGCTGTTTGTGACGTGAGTGGTGTCAAGCTAGAGCTCATTGGAGGACGGAGTGGAGATCTGTTGTGTTTTCTGATGGAAGCCGGTTCTGCCTTGGTCGCAGTGATAGCCGTTTGTTGGTTAGAAGGAGGTCAGGTGAACGCCTGCTAGTCTGCGGCCTAGACACACAGGGCCTACTCATGGAGTTATAGTTTGGGGAGCAATTTCGTATGACTGCAGGAACACTCTCGTGGTTATCCCACGCATCCTGACTGCAAATTTGTACGTCAGTCTAGTGATACAACCTGTTGTGCTGCCATTCATGAACAGCATTCAAGGGAGTTTTTTCCAACATGATAACGCTGGCCCTCATACCGCTGTTGTAATTCAACATGCTCTACAGAGTGTCGACATGTTGCCTTGGCCTGCTAGATCACCAGATCTCGAGTACGTATGGGACATCATTGATCGACAACATCAACGTCATCCACAACCAGCATTAACCGTCCCTGAATGGACCGCCCAATTGCAACAGGCATGAAACTCCATCCCACAAACTGATATCCGACACCTGTACGACACAATGCAAGCACGTTTGCATGCTTGCATTCAAAATTCTGGTGGTTACACCGGTTACTAATGTACCAACATTTCACATTTGAAATGGCTCTTCTCGCCAATGGCTCTACTTGTGATCTTGAAACTTTAATCAATTAAATATGTTACCTAGACAAATGTATTCCTAAAATTTCATTACTGTACAATAATTTTTCCTTGATGTTGGGATTTTTTTTTCCATCAGTGTATTTGCCATTACTAAAATGTTATGTCAATGAAAGTAAACCAAAAATAAAGTATACTTAATCTTAATTATTCTACGAAAAATTCACACATAATCTTTTTTTAATTTTAAATAAAGAAAAACTAATATTATACAATTTAACTTCAGATATGAATTCATAACAAAATATTTCACTCTTTTCTCATTAACTTAACTTTTCCTTTTATATGGTTTTCTTTATTTTTTCAATTTCAAATATTTAATAGAAAAAAAAATTGAAATTTTTATTTTATAAAAAAAAGTATTAGTAAAATAGTTATTTTAATACCGCATTTTGCGAATCTTTAATAAGCATATTTACTCTGGTTATAATTTACTTCCAAGCTTTTTATTTTGCAATATCTGTTTGCTATCAAAACGAGCAATAGTAAGATATAACAAAATAAAATGCGCAAAGAAGAAAAGTTAATTTTCATATAGAAGGTTTTTTTTTATTGTTAAACAATACAAAGAGCAAAAAGTATCATTTGTATAGAAAGCTGTTTATTGAGATTTAAATATTTTTAATGCAGTTAACAGAAGGAAGACAGCGATGACACTTCATCCTTTCACGTGTCATCTATAATACAGCAGTTGTCAGCTATAATACTTTGAACTTTATCAAGTTGATATATTAGTGGTCACTGTTCCCATCGAAAATAGAAATTTCTAGGTATTGATTATATAATATGATGAAAGTTCTTTTCCCCTAAAATATACGTGATGTTATCCGGGCCAAACTGTAATCCCGTTTTTTTAATGTAATTTATTTTTTGATTATTTATGTTCGCCATTTCCATGGAACACACGTAGTAAAAGCTCTAATATTTTAATAAGTTAGTACGTTATTAAGTCCATCAGAATCAGTGACAAAAAAGTTATAGAATCCATATCACTATGATCGAATGTGTACTATTCTCAATGATGTGTGCTGGTTGCGCTTTGTAACATTGAAGTAAAAGAGAGTCCCTTTGGGTAGCTTTGATTCCAAAATTATGATGTTTCTTTATTGAAACCCCATTTTCATTACCAAGTTATATTGTAACTTCAACAGAGTTTAAAACATAACTGATATAAAGTTTAATTAGGTTAATTGTACTTTAAATAAATTTTAAAATTGATATTCTTAATGACATTAAAAATTTAAATTATTTTAAAAAGATACAGAGAAGAAAATTTTCGGAAATTCTAATTGATTGATTTTATAAATTTTTAGACCTGTACGAAAGTACAAATCAATAATATAAGGAATGATATCTGGAATTTTAATTACGATAAAAAGTTCTCAGAGTATAGAGATTTTTAATCAAACCCTAAATAATTGAAATTCTGTAAAAATCACGAAATGAATAACATTTTATTGAAAAATATACATATTTTTTGAGCAAGCAAATTCGCCGAAACAGAACAGTAATGATTTTTTATATTCTTTAAATATAATTTTTTCTGATAGTTGTGTCATTAATCTTTTTTTTTTTGTACATTTATTTCATTCGGAAAAACTCCCAAAATAAATATATTTATTTTTAAAAAGTTGCTGGTGATTTTTTTTTCTTAATTCAAATCCCTTTATTTTACTTAAAAAATTTCTTACACATAAAAACCATGTACATCGAGTTATAATTGTCTACATTCATCAATATAGTTTAAAATTCACTGATCAATTTTTTATTGCATTAACAATAAATGAACTAATAAATCGATGGAAATTGTATTTTAACAAAATATATTGCAAAATATATTATATCTTTATTTGCTCATTGACAACGGGAATTTAAATCGCATTGGTATAAGAAGATTGTAAGTAAATGCCTTTTTAAGTAAAAGAAACTGTAACCTCATCAATGGAAGTGATCCGAGACAAATCAACAAATAACGATAATATTTCTTAGGAAGATAATTGAATTACTTTGTCTCTTGTTTCTTCTATATCATTTCCCAAAAAGATAGAAAACACATGGCCCTAGATAAATATGTGGTGTGAACTTAATCACAAAGTACATAGACATGTGATATAGAGTTATTCTTAAAATATTTGACATATTTTTATAATGTTTGGAAAGTTATTGCTACATTTTCTATAATCTCTCATGTGTTGCGTAATTGAAAGATAGGTTTAAATTATTTTGTTGGTTTAAGGCAGTGGTGGGGAAACTTTTCTTAAGACGGGCCATTTGTAATAACTAGACGATCGTAGCGGGCCACAGAATAATGCTTAATCGTTAAAAAATTTATATGTTCTATAAACATATACATATATTATTACATACACTTATTATTTTAATAGTAAAAAAGCAAAAGGTAAGAAAATTATAAGCACAAAATATAAAAGGAATTTAGTGTAGTTCTTGATGTGAAGTATTATCACTTTATTTTCTGGTGCCATTACTGGTTGATGGTGCATGAGAAAAATGAAATTGAGACTGTTTTATCAAAATTTCATCATAGTCCGGTTCCATTTGCGAAGCAGAAATTCTTAAAACTGATGAAAGGTGCTCATCTGTAATTCTGTTTCTTAAAGACGTTTTCTTAAGCTTCATTGTTGAAAAGATTTGTTCGCATATATAAGATGAGCCGAACATTGCCATTATCTTCATTGCATGAGTAATTACATTTGGGAAATTATCTGGACTTAAATTTTTATAAAATTCTAGTAATGGTACTGTATGAAAAGTTTGTTTCAGTAGAGTTTACAGTTCAGTTCTATTAACTCAAGTTGAAATTTTGCATCAACTTCTTCGTAATTAACATTAAATGGGGGCGCAAAAATACTAAACTCTGGTTCCATTTTTCTAAAGTCCTGAAATCTCCTTTCAAATTCTGAAGATAGTTTTCTCAAATTAATTTCGTATTTTTTAATCTTATTGTTTGATATAGTGAATTTTAAAGATTGTATTCTTGGAAAATGAGAAAAATTAGATTTAGAGATCTGATTAGCAAATAATAATAACTGTAATTTGAAACTCTTCAGGTATTGCCAAATATCGTGAAGAAACTGATTTTTCCCTTGCAATTTGAGATTAAATTGATTCATATGTACGAGGAGGTCTGTGAAAAAAGCGAAATCAGAAAGCCACGTTTCGTTTTCTAAGACGTCAAATTGATTATAAATGTCTTTATCAAGAAGAAAATTCCCAATATCATCTTTTAAATCTCAAATTCTTTCAAATACTTTTCCAGCACTTAACCAACGAACTTTTGAATAATACAGGATATCGGAATGCTCAGTATGTACGGACTCCAAAAACTGTTGAAATTGGCGATGTAATAATCCTCTGGAACGAATCATATTTACTATTCTTACAACAATATTAAGTATATTAAGTTTGTTGAGGCAGTGAGAGTTTCGGGGATTACACAAACAATTACTCGAGTCACAGCGGGTCGTTGCAGATGACTGACTAAGTCGCTAACTAACTGATCTTCGGGCGGCCTCGCTTATATTTATACCTACCTGCAACGATTGTTCGGGAATTGAAGTTTTGCGGTTCTTTCGGTAAAATAGAACAATGAATCGAAAATGCGAGAGTGTCTGGAAGTTTCGAGGGAAGAGGAGTCAGCTGTTTGGGTCGGATGGATTTGTCCAGAATACTATTGTGTTTTGAATATCGCCGCAAGTAGTTTTTATGCGGGTCGTCACATTACGAAGTAAGAATGCGTTCAAACATTCTCACGACGGCACTCTTAAACGGGCCGGATTAAACCTTTCCGCGGGCCGTAGTTTCCCCATCACTGGTTTAAGGAGTGGTTTTTAATTTTTGTTGGTTTAAGGAGTAGTTTCTAATTATTGTTGGTTTAAGAAATAGTTTCTAACTTGTGTAGATTTAAGTAATTTCTAATTTTTCTAGAGGTTAATTTTCTTCAAAATTCAACATTTTCTTTAGCGAACTGTCTTAATTATTTGAGAAATTTAAATAATAATAGTCTCTTGGCAAATTCTTACGAAATATTATTTATAAATATTTATTTTCACTAATTATCACATTTATCTAAATAAAAGGAAGAATATTTTGTTACGCAAAATATAAATCTACTAAATCAATTTTCACTTAATTAAATCTGAGTGGGCATTTGCTCTAGCAGAAGGAAGAAAGGGAGAAGCCGTTAACAAAAATACAGATATGAAATTTAACTCCTTCTGATTAATTTTAAATTATTTTAAAGCGAAGATAATTTGCTTAAACCTTGTAAGTTGCATTTGAGCTTTTCGGTTACGTGTAGATTTGTTCATGTATTGTTAGCATTTAAAGAACAAATCAAGATATTTTCTCAATGCCTTCCCAGAGATTCAACTTCTAACAATTATACGTCGAATCTCTTTTAACTGTCCAGCTACTTATTCAGTAGTTTCTTCGAGTTAGCTATCGGACCATTTTCTATTGTATCTCGAGTATTTTACAGTTTAGTGGGTGTATTTTAATCCGTTACCGCCCAGTGATCTATTTATATATTACCACCCATTCGGAACTCCCTGTGAAAACTATATCTTTTAATCACTTCGTATTGCCATTGGCTGGTTTCCTTACACATGTGGCCACACCCCCAAACGAAATTTGAAGCATTCTTTCTCAGAGCAGTCCAGCAGCTAGCGTCTGATGTTTGCCATTTTGAAGCTTCAAAGAGCAGCTTTCGCCTTTGTATCGAACAGAAAAAAAAATTAAATATAGGCTATACTTTTTTTAAAAATGTGTTTTACATTTTCAATACCTCTTTAATTATTCTGGCTTATTTCTATTTGAAAAATAACTATTTTTATTATCAAAATGTAAGTTTAAACATGCTGACCTAAAAATAGATCGCTGGGCGTTAGTGGTAACTAATATCATTTTTTCACCATTTCATTTCTTAAAGAATGTCTCGACGGAAAGTGTTTCACACCACTGAAGAAGCGTTAGAATATATGTTTCCTAAGGAAATAAAGTCTGATGCTACAACAAAAAACTGATCCTAACGGCCAAATCATCTTTTTGACATTTTTAAATTTTTTTTTATGGTTTATCTTCTGGTTGAATTGAAAACACAAGCTGCTAATTACGGAAAATGGATACAACTTAATACTACTGTATTTATGATATATAAAATGGAATTTAAAAATATTTTTCAAAAATTTCTATTTTAAAATAATTTGGGCTTTAACGGTTTAAAATTACAGATCTTTATACAATCATGTTATTATCATGTAACATATAATAACAGCACATTTTATTTGAAACACATTTGTAAACATTTGAAGCAACGTGTCTCATTTGTAAACACCGCATCAAATTAATGTTTTTAATATAAGGCGAAAGAGGGTTATACTTTTCTAAATTACAATATTATTATTAAAATCTATTTTTATTATTTATTTCTATTAAACAATATTCTCTCCACACTTCTTTAAAATATTGATACATTATGGCAATTACAAAAACATTTTTTTAAATACAATTAGATATAAATTTTAGAGGACATTCAAATTCACCTTTCAAAAAAAATTAATATTATCAAAAGGATTTTCAATAATTAATCCAGCATTCTTTTCTATATTGATGACAAAACACGTTTATTTACTGAAGAGTATCATGGAGTTAGAATCAATTTTCAACAGTATACTGAGCGTAGTATTTTATTAATAGCAAAAATTAATAATTTCCATAGTGATTTTTTGGAAAAGTCTATAAAAGAAATATATATAATTGTGTAATTATGAAAAATATATGATATATATTGTTAAAGAAGTGCATTTCGATGATGTCCATGATCACTTACATGTACTTTTAACTAAATTGCTCCAAGAAAAAAAATGCAACATTACTGGCCAAAGAAAAAACATTTAATCATAACGCATTTATCATTGACTTTAAAAATAATTATTCCTCGAGAAAACCAAACATAATAGGGGACAAAAAATTCAACAAGTACCGGTATATGAGCGAGACGAGAATTTCCTTAAAATAAATCCTAAAATAAATCTTTATCTACCAACTTCTTGTTAAATAATAAATAACTTTTAGTTTTATTTAATTAAATGATTAACATGCTGATTTTTTCATTTATTTACCTGTATGTAGATTTAAAAATTAACCATCAAAGAATATATATATATATATATATATATATATATATATATATAACAGAACAAAGTCAATACCTTCAAATGTCACTTAATCAATGTTTAAAAAATTTAATGAAATTGTTAGGCTTAACACGTTAAAATTTGTCTATTCTATTTTCATAGTAATTAAATAAAGTTAAAAAAAAATTACAGATATCACTTACCTACTATTGTGCGACAAGAGGTAAAGAAAAAAATCAAATTTCATGACTAACCTATTGTTCAAGAAAAAAACTCAATTGATAGCAATTATCTGGAATTAAGAGTTTATGCAGCCTTTATTTTAAAGTTGAATTTTGAAAAAAGGAAGAAAACGTTTTCTTTTTCAGAAATTAGCGAGGTCTTTTTTGCTGTTCATCTGGATTTAAAACTCTTAATAAAATTAACTTTATTTGAAGACTAATTTGCTTGCGATAAAAATTATTTAAGCCGATTGAATTAACGTTCATAAAAAGTCATTAGCAATTTTGTCTAATATAACTTATTTTAATTATTATGGGCTTTTCTAGTTTCTCCGTTTTGCATTTTATTGTCATATATATTGTTTAAAAAATATTGATTACCTATTTATTCATGGAAAATTGGGCTTTATTCATTCATATTATTACTTATTTCTCTATTAACATATATATTCACTGTAATAAGGAGATACTTCATTTATACTTTATATTTTAATTAATAGATTAAATGAATAGAATTTTCAAAGAATTCAAAAAGTTACTAAACTTCTATAAATAATCTTATACAAAGGAAATGGATGAACAGAATTTTTCGAAATTATATATATATATATGCTATACACGAGATGCATTTACGGAATATCGAAAAAAAATTTTGTATAAATTGTCCAGCAGAAGTCACCTTTTCAGGAAAAACATAATTTTAAACAATAAACAAATAAAACGGAATACAGAAAAATTTTAGCATTTATTGGCTAGTTTGTGATTACTTTGTCATCGAACCACATTAAGTAAAGTTAAGGAAAAAGTCATAAAATGCTGTTTGACAAAAACAGGTGAGTTTGCAGAAACTAGAGTAGATTAAGACGGAATTGCACAACAGTTGTTAATCATGTACAGGATGATGCAGGAAAAGGTATTACACGTAACCACCCTCATTCACCTACGAAACTTCAAGTTGATAGGCAGTTTGCTTAAGAGCAGTTGTATTCTCCGCACATGGAGAGTTATGGAGTTCTTTAAAACATTCAATGTCGCAACAAGATACCATCACCCTTACGACTAGAAACTTGACAACGACTGCAAACGTTTCTTGTTTTAACCTGTTTTGTACAAAGTTTCCTCTTCGTCCCAAACATGCAAATCTCGACAGTTTTTTCCTAGAAATGTCAGCTTTCCCCAATTTAACATTTTATTAATCATAATTCTTGTTCTGGATTATTAGCATTATTTCTGTATTTCATTTCTGACGCTTATTGTGTTAATTCTAATGTTTTTCTGGAAAAAAAAAAAAAAACACTCTCTGGTGAACATTTAGAAACTGAAGTGTTTTTTTTTTTTTTTTTTTTTTAAGAAATTCTGTGAGTACATCTCATTTATAGAATACACACCAAATTTCGTTCATACGTTTGTGTCTCAGCATTCTTTTTATGTGGAAAGTTTAATTATAACTACCCTGTATAAATCATACATCTCCATGAAAAACAACTAACTACAAATAAAATAAATGAAAAGACAAAATTTTAATGCATTAAAAAGAAGCCTGCAATTGCATTAATTAAAAATATATTTCATTTAACAGATATTTTGTATAACATTAACTAAAAGCTTTCGAATTCATTATATTCAAAGAATTCTGTCACAGCCGAATAATTTTATATTAAATTTAGTAAGTGAAGGCTTTTCTGTTGACGGTTGTCAAGCTCTGCTCTCACCAGCTGTGCTTCTAATAATATCGGGATGATATAGCTCTAGTCATAACAACTCTTAGGCGCTTAAACAGATGAAGTTTATTGACATGCAGTTAAACGAATCAGTGAAATGTCATTCGTATTTTTCAAATGGGTAGCAGTTTTATTGTATTTATCAAACGGTGTTTGAAGTTCTATCTTCAAAGAGAAATTTGACGGGGAAATTTTATTTTTACATGAATAAATACGAATTATATGTGACGAATCTTTTTCTGAAGACAGTTTTTTTTTTTTTTTTTTTTTTTTAAAAAAAGACAACGTGTGTCAATTTTACTTTCATTCCTAAAGGCAAATTTCAAATATTTCGTTTTAGCCCCAGAGGTAAATGCATCTTTTAAAGATAAGTAATATTTATTTAAAATTTTTTGAAGTGAATAAGTTTGGTTAAAAATGAAGATATACTTCATTGTAGTCGAAGTTGTACACATATATACTTCATTAATTATATTCGGTAACAAGGTTCCTAATACCATTGAAATAATGATAATTATTATTATAATACCTATGAAAAAATATTTTTATTTAGATATAATTATTTATAAACTTAAAATATAAAATTATATTTAATATAGACTTACAAAGAAATTTTGAATTACTATTAAATGACAATTTTAGTAAACTTTTTGCCAAAACCTGGCATAAGGGTAGCGCATCTTCCCCGTAATCTGGGCTTCTCAGGTTCGAAGCCAGGTTCGGGCATGATTGTTCTTTTTGTGAGGTGTATGAGTGTGTCCCTCTGCGAAAAGGAGTTTTGGAAGCGAATGTGATGAATTAAGTAGCTAAATCGTACTTTTAGTCCTAGTTGAGCTACTGAAAAAAACAAGAGACGCTCACACTGCTTAAATCATTGACAGATGTCTGTTAGCAGGTTTCTAAAGTGCCATAGTCATAACAACAGTAAAATTATCTTTATAAACTTAACTATAAAATGATTTATCAAATACTGCTTAATTTTTTAAGATAATTTTCTATATTAATTATGGTGAAAATGATGTAGTGTCCGAATTGATTTTCAAAGTTTCAAATATTTGTGGTCATTTTTTGAATTAAGAACAAATCACACCATACGAAAATACAAATTGTAGTAGACCCTACTATCAAAATGTGTCTTAAAATTTTAGCTTTCATTATTTATCCATTATTTTGTGAAATTCTGCAGTTTACAAAATGGCAGCAGGCGCGTATTATCAGCAGTGAATTAAATCAGATAAAAAAATTACAAATTATGTTTTCCATCTTCTTAAACTCTTAATGCTGAACATATAGATTATATTTTGATAATTATGGTAATTATTATGTCGTTTGAGAGCTGAACAATCCTCCTGAATATTGTGGGTACTGCTGTAACTCACCATATTAAGGATTCAGTTTTCTTGCTACCCACTATGTAATCTGGCTGGCAAGAAATCAGTATTTACTTTCACACTCGAAATACTTCAACTTCTTCTATTAATCTTTTTGTTTGTTTGTTTTTTTGTATAAAATAAATATACTCGCGACCTTGTTAAAAATGCCAAAACGTAGCCTTGAAGCTCTAATATTTTTTGGAAAATCATAATATGACCCCACAAGTGGTGACCTTCACATTAATACTGTTCAGCTTCGTCAATGGAAGAGAAAGCCATCATTTTCAAATTTGAGGTATGTTTCTTTTTGGATCATTTGGGACTTTCGCACTTAATCGTACTCATATTCGTTAAAGATTAAAATTGATGCTGAAGCGAAAGCTGATGTATCTTCTCAGTTGTTCTAGTAGCATTTAGAGTATCTCCATTTTTTGAAAAAGTAATCCTGAACTGTTTATTTTGCATTTCGAATCTCAGTTTATCACTTCAGGAAATGTTTTGGATTGTGATGTTTTGACTTAGGTAAATAACTAATTCCGTCTCTGCCTCTTAACAATTCATAGACATTATTGAAAGATAAAGCTGCTAAATAATGTGATGATTCCAAAAATTTAAAACCCAATGTTCTTTTACAAGAATTTCAATTAGGAGTTAATAACACTTGAGTTAATGACAATGTTTTAAAAACACTTTTCTTGCAATGTTTATCTATAACAATGCGGCCAATATTTTCAATTTGCGATGATGAATTTAAATGAGCGCAAATTGATAAAAATTAATGAAGCAACAATTATTGTTGATTAAATTAATGAAACAACTGCTGATACTGTAATTGTAAGAGCATTTTTAGCAAATCCCTCTATAAATCACTCGAAACGAAAATTGAGGAGTTGTGAAAGGTTGGTGAACGAATTTCTACACAATTATATAACAGCGATAACCGAAAATAAGCGTTAAAACTCCTTCCCGATCACGTTCTGTTGCAGGCATTAATACTAGGAAGTGTTGGTATCATTCACATTATGGTTATAAAGCTAAAAATATGTGTGGGACCATGTTCCTATTCGGAAAACTTGAAGAAATGTCACATATAACGACTCCAGAAAATTATTATGAATTATTTGTTTCCGACCTCAAATCTAAACTTTAATTTTAAATAGATAGGGGCACTGTTCTCTATTTTTCCAGCTCCTTAATCGAATTTAAATAAACATACCAGACACGAACCTTATTTTATATGCTGCAAATTCTTCATTATTCGAATTTACAGTACTATACATTTAACGTAGGGTTTTGGCTTACGACGATTATTTTCCAGTAATTTTGTAACTGCAGATGTCCCTCGATTTATATTAGGGGCAAAGTTTTAGAAAGATTTGAATTACTTACTGATATCAAAAATCCTAGACAAATTGACAGGTTGACTTCCCTTAAAATGAATGATAAAACTTATAATGATTTATCGATTCGCTTAACAACAATTTTGGATGGTTCCTTTATCCTTAACTACTTCCTGAATTTCCCAACTTAATCAAATCTACTATCAATCTTATAACAATAAATCGTCCTATGAATCATTGTATTACACTAAAGGACCGGTAAACCAAAGCGACTGCCACCAGATAAATTAAAATCACTCGAATTTGAATTCCTATCTTTATTAAAACAAGGCATCGTATGCCCTAACTGCCGATGGGCTATATCCATATCTTGTTAAGAAGAATGTGGTACTTGCTTTATCTGTCTTGATATCCATAGATTAAATGCAGTCACGGTTTCTGTTCAGTATTCTCTGCTTCATATCCAATATTCATTATGGAGTTAAATTTCAAAACCTTTTTTTTCTTAACTAGATTAAGTTAAAGCTTATAATAAGTTTTAGTTAAAGCTTTTAACTAAACTAACAATGAAAAAACTGCTGTTTCAGAATTTTTTCAGTCGCATGGCTTTCAGTTTTAAGAATGTAGGTTAAACATTTCTTTCGGTTTTAAGAAGGCAGGTTTCATTTCATGAACTTCAGGTTTATGGATGAAGTTTTGCACAGCGTAAGCTTGTATGTTTACCTGGAAGATATTCTTGTTGCCTCTAAAGATTTTTCACACACATTTGAGTAATTTGTGACAAATTAGCAACGACATGATCAATTTCATGTTGTTTAGTTCAAGCAGAATTAAACCTTCTTGGATATTTAGCTAGCAAATATTTTATCTGTCCATTGATGGAAAAATTAAAGCCATTTCTGAATTTCTGCTGATTAATTTTTATCATCACTTTCTTTCTCGAGTTGCATATGTACCAGATCAATTTTGTAATATAGTTAAAAAGTAATAAAAGACAAAATCTGACTTCAATTCATTGGGCACCAGATGCATTTGATTTTCTTAAAATAAGTTAAAAGATGCCAGCTAATGTTGCCATACTTGCGCACCCAAATGATGATGTGAAATTGGGTCTTATGCCTGACTGGTGGATCGGATTTTGCCGTAAATGCTGTTCTGAAACAAATTGCCTATAACAAGTTATAACCGCTTGCATTTTTTCTTGTAAATTAACTTCTACTGAAAAATATTATAGTGTCTATGACCGAGAATTATTTACAATCTGTTGTACTGGTAGCCATTTTTGACATTTTATGGAAAGCAGACAGTTCACAATATACTGTAATAACAAATCACTAACGTTTGAATTCGGCCAAAAAATATTCTTCGTTTACTCTTAAGAACTTAAAAGTTTCTACCAACCAAACCAACAACTTGCTTGAAAACCCAATGACTAACTCTAATCACTTCAATATTTTTCGTCTGGATTTCAAATTTCAATATAAAAATTTACCTTTCGTTGATATTAGTTACTTTAAAGAATGCATTCGTAATTTCCTTCTTGATCATTTTATTATTGCTGCTGATGCATCCAGAACAGTCCAAAACACTCCAATCACTAATTTTTTTTCCATTCAAATATTCATGTTTCGAATCCATCCTATCAATTCCATTTTTATAGCAGAAAGTTTAGCCATTGCCGAAGCAATATATGTTCTCGTTGTTTCTTGAAAAAATTGCTCGGTTATTTTGGATAGCTAACCCGTGCTTACCTAGTTGAAAACTATTCAGCCAGTCGCTAAAAATTATTCAATGTATCTTCTCCAAAGTTGCAACTTTAACCAAACTAAACCAGAAAATATCCTCCCTTTGGGTACTTGGTCAATCGAATATAATCTAGAACGAGCTTTCAGATCACTTAGTCTAAGAAACTACCAAAAATACACCTTGGTTGAATGGTTATATCCTGAACTTCAGATGACATAGGATTACAATCAATAATTATAGAAACGATAAACATCTCATAGCCTTAGGAGACATTCCTAGCATTGAAGCACTGTATGCTTCGTCCCAAAATCGGCAGGAAGTTGTTTTGGCCAGACCAATCAGCAAAGCAGTTATAACGCCAGGACTGTTGTATCATTTTAATCTCCAAAATGATCCAGTTTGAAATGAATGTAATAGCATTAAAGATATTGAACACATAATTTTCTTCTGAAAATCGTATATATATTGTATAGACAATTTGTGGACGTTCCAACAGTTAGATAAGCAAGGTATCTCCTTGAAAAATGCTTAGGGTAAAAAAACTGCTAGCTAAGTCAATCGGTAAGTATCTCTTCAAGGACTGAAGCACTTCAATATCTATTAGTTTTATCGCCATATTCAGTTCAGTCCTTTTTGATTATATTTTCTTTATCACCATTCCGTATATCGGGTACTGTCCGTATTATAATACCTTTTTGATCATTGGAGCCGTAGAATCTCGAATATGGACTAAATCATATAAGCGGAATTGCTTTGTAACTTTTAACTGACTGAAACTTCAATTTGTTAAAGCGTTTCTCTCTTGCTTAAAAATCTTTATTGAAAAAAATTATATCTTTATTTGTAAAAATGGGATAAGAGCCATTAATGCTATAAATCCCAATCTGCTACTTCTTTCAAGCTTGAATTTACTCTTGCATCCATTATAAAAGGCATTTCAGGATTTTTTCGCGAAGAAGATTTATGCAGATATTTTGGGCATTGCATCTAAAAACAATACCAAAAAAGAATCAGGACCCCATCACTAGAACACAAAAGGTGAACAATTTCCTTATGTATATCGAATCCAAATGTAGACAACATTTTGTACCTGACAAATATTTATCGATAGATGAATCGACTGTAGGTTTCAAGGGTAGAATTTCATTCTTGGCATATAATCCAAAGAAGCCTACCAAATGGGGACTACGCGTTTATGTGTTAGCTGATTCCCAGACAAGCTACATCTATTCTTTTGTTCCATATTATGGAAAAATAACAACTGATGGACTAATAAAGCCAGAATTATCATTTACCAGTAGAATTGTATTACATTTATACAATAATCTACTCACGTCTATACCTGAAGCTGCAGGATATCACATATTTACAGATCGATTTTATACTAACTTAATTTTGGCTAAGGAATTATTTGAAAATAAATGCTTTTTGACCGGCACAATTATGCCTAACCGAAATGGACTACCACAAGAAATAAAAAACCCCAAGTTACCGAGAGGAAAAACAATTGCTTTTCGCAAAGGCCCTTTCACTAGCTTGGTGTGATACCAGAGTAGTGACACTGCTAAGCACTTTTTATACATCCGATTCACAAACTATCCAAAGGAGACTTGCGAGAGCAAAAAGAGGAAGCATGGGAAGTCATACGCCAAATAAAACAATACGAACGGAAGTAAAAAAACCTATCGTTATAGTTAATTGTAATGAATACATGGGTGGTGTTGATGTGGCCAAACAATATACTTCTTCGTACTGCTTTATAAGAAAAACACTCAAGTGGTGGAGAAAACTATTTTTCTGGGGACTAGAGGTCTCTATTATAAATTCATATGTGTTGTATAAAGACTGGAGTGTAAGAAATGGAAAAGTAACAATGAGTCATAAGAAGTACAGACAAATTTTGCTCATGTCACTCATTGGAGACTTTAGGGCACCCGAAACAAGTCGTAGAACTGAGGATGCGACAAATACAGAACAACGTCTCGATAGAACCCCTCACTTTATTTATTTACAACCTGGGGGAAGCACAAGGATTGTGCTGTGTGTTCCAACCGAAAAATAAAAAGGGGAAGAAAAGAAACATGCTATTTTTGCAAAACATGTGAGACAAAACCTTCGCTTCATCCTGAGATTTGTTTCGAAAAATACCATACCAAAAGGGATTATAAAGATTAGAATTTAGGATTTTAATATAGTATCATGCAATTACTCATAAAATAAAGTTTATTAAATAAGAAAAATTCATTTTTTTTACAAAATACACAAAAAACTGGAAAAGTAAAAAAACGTAATTTTAGCGTGGAGCTGGTGGAATAAAAACAAAAACAGCCTTGGAGTGGAAAGGGTTAAGTAAATGAATCATTCCACACCCCCACATATATTAGCATGATAAATGCTGTAAATTATGAAAAAAAGAACATAAATGTTTTAATCTAAATTAAAGCGAGAAAATTTTATTACTGAACTATAAAAGCATTACAAACGTATACTATACAAACATTAAATTCAGAAAGAAGTAAAAATCTCTGTAAGTCCTCTTTGCAAAGGTAATTATATAGAGCTTACAAATCGTGTTTATTTATTATTTATATATTTTTATTCAATAAATGAAAACAAGTTATTGCATTTATGATTACATTTCTTTTCTCATTTATTTGAAAGTAAGCGCATCTACTTGATTATTTACTTAAACATTAACCTCAGGGCGAAATTATAAAATGTGTGATACACTTAATACTATTGTAAATCGAATTGACCCAGGTATTAAGGCCAGTGAATTCAAAAATATCGGCTGTTGTCAATCAAATTAGAATGTAACATTTCCATTAATAATTGAGTAATACGTTTTGAACAGGATCAATATACATGACGTAAATGTAAATAATATCTATTACTGTTTTTTCTTCTGAACATATATCCCCATTGTTAGTGATGTTGTTCTATGTTCAATATGTTTATTTGCATATTATTATATGCTTTCTGACAGTGCATTCTTTTGTTTATAACTATTTTTTAGCATTTATAGTTCATACACGGTAAGGAAAATATATTTGTTTAGAATCACATATTTTTACCCCTTCTTAAATCTTTAATTTAGTTATACTAAAAGTGTTCATTTTGAAGTTTATTTTTCAAACACAAAATACAGATCTTTCTTTAATTGAAACTCCATAGCGTAGTTTACATTTTAAACTATTTTTTAAATAAGTTTGAAAGCTCGTTTAACATTTATTATAAAGTTATTAGTTTTAAAAGGATGCATCAACAATATATAATAACAATAATGTTATAATGGTAATGAGATATTAAAAATAATGTTTAAAGACAATTTGTCAGCACAATTATATTGTTTCTTTTAATGCTTTAAGTATCTAAAAGTAAAAAGTTTAACCTTCCAGTGGGCGCGCGTATGTGAGAGATACACTAGGGATGAATTTCGTTTTATACCTTCAGATCTGGCGGCACTGGGAACGCCTGTCTTTGGCTATTTGTCCCCCTCCCTTTGACCTACTTTCAGTTGTCGTCTTAAGTTTTTGGCGTTAATAGGTCTCCACCGATCAGATATTTGAATTTTAGAGATACGAGCGACCGTTCATGTAAGTTTTTGCCACATCTGATTTTGTATGATTTTACAAATAAATCCGTATTGTTTAAAGGCCTTATCACACGGCAAAATATCTTCGGCACTTTCCGTCAGCAAACGACATTGAAAGTGACGTCACTTGTGTGAAGTCGCTTCAAAGTTTCACATGATTGGTTGAATTTCGTTTGCGGGCAATATTTCGACGACATTTTCGAACTGGTTAGAAAAAGTTGTCGATTATGAAACTTGCTTGACTGGTTTTTGAGGGTAAAAAAGGAAAAGTGCTGGCGAAATTTCACCGTGTGATAAGGCCTTTAGACTGGCGACAGCTGGCAAATGCACTTACGAAGGAAAATGTTAAAAAAAGCACCCACATCTCTAAAAAGGGAGCTAAAATTAAAGGTACTAAAGAGAAAAGCCAAGCTAGATATTGAAGAAGTGGAAGATGCTACGTCAGGGAAAAACCTTGCCAAAAAGAAAAGCGGACTAGAATCACGAGGTTCGGTTGTGAGATTTGACATAAATCACACTAAACACATTTGCTCAATCTGCAACGCTGCAATGAAATGACAATGAAACCATTTTCTCCCTTTTCATATCTAGCTTCCAATTACTTTTTTCCTTTCTATACATAAAATCTGTATTTTTGCATTTCTATATTTTATATGCAAAATTGTTCTGTCAAAATATCTACAATTACATTTATATTATTTTTAAATCTATTTAGTTAACCTGAGGTCATTTTATTCATGTATCGTCCTCGTCATATGACAGTGGTTCAAAATTACGAGGTCCATCCCAAAATAGCCCTCGTGTTGCTTTAAACGGGACGTTAATATAACTAAACTAAACTGTGGTCATTTTATAGTGTTATTGCAATCTGTGTTTATATTGTTTCTGCTTCTTTTAAAGTAAAAAATTTCTAAAGTTAATGTAGTTATTAATTCTAAGCTATTTACAATATAATTTTAATAGTTACGGTTTTGAAAATTTACAATTTACTATCGCTTATATGGGAATAACGCGCGACTATTCATTTTGGTATGACGGTCGCGCCCACTGGAAGGTTTAATAAAATTTTAAAATTCTGATCGCATTAAATCAGTTTTCCATTCTTATTCTTAATTTTTTTTGCACTGTGCTACATCCTGTTTGACAAATGTGCTATTTGGGTTTGTTGCATATTATGCATGGAATTTAAAATTTTAAATATATCTCAAATAGAAATGAAACTGGCTGAAGTGAAGATTAGCACCCCACACCCCAAGTTTGTCATCAACATGACATCCCAACAGAACATTTTTCTAATAACTCTAATACTTTTTTTACTACTTTTTACAATGGTTGAGTTATACATTGTACAAAAAATTGCAATTATTTTATGAAAAATGTAATTTAAAAAAATTTAAACATTGATTAACGATTATAATTTTTTAAAATTATAATTAATATTTTTTTACAACTAATGAGACACTGCATTAATGTGAATACGAATAGAAAATATGTAATCTTTTGCAATTTTTAATTGCAAGAATACACTGCAACAATCATCTGCTTTCTTTTTGAAAAATCTTCTGTAATGGAATTCTTCGCAGTTCTTGTAATTATTTTGGTGTTCTAACGGTTGATTTCCTTAATAATTTGTTGTATTGGTAATTGTGATAGAATGGATGCCTGGTAAATGGGATAGCAGCAAATATTTTTAATATACGGAATGGATAAAGGATGAGTGCAACACACACACACACACACACACACACACACACACACACACACACACAATACTTGATGAAGTTAGGAAATGATCTTTGTTTGAATGTTCTATTCCTGTTAGCCACACAACCCTTATGTTCAATGTGCTAGCGAAGCTACTTGATTCCCTCTCCAGCCGCTAGCAGAGTCTTAATATGTTTTTTTAAAGTTAAAAAATTCTGCACGGTGTCTTGTTAGTATGGATAGTATTAAAATGTAAGAAATGTTATGAAACAAACTCGATGCTTTGCATTACTCTTAGTATAATATATTCAGAAGGTAGTGTTTATCTGTTACTATGATTCAAAGGGAAAATTAATCTGCATCAAAAACATTAACACTCTGGATTTAGTGTTTTAACCCAAATAAACGAAGTGTCATGTGATGAGTATTTCTATACAAATGATTAATGGAGCGATGTCCAGTTTTAACTACTTTGTGATGACCAGTATTACCTTCAATGAACATAATGTATCCCACGTGTAAGGTCCCATAAAGTGACTAATGCAAAGACTTTTAAGTGATGATTAATAAGGGAAACAGTTGAGGGACGGGATTATTATGCATCACCAACTGTTCCTAAATGCATTTCATTATGCTAAAAGCTCCGAGTTGAACAGCCCTGCGATCTTAGTAAAAGGTAACACATTTTAATCAGCTTTTTAAACGAAGACTACTATTAAATTAACATAATGTAATGAGTTCTAATTAATCAAACTCTGTTCACTTTTTACAAGGAATAAAATAACTAATTTAAACGTAATCATTGATATCATTTTATTTTTGAAATTCTATTTTCTATTTTTGAAATAAACGATTTATTTATTTACTAGTTTTCAATCATGTATAGTTTCTTCGCAGAATCTGATATATTTAACTTCCGAGTGTGATTTATCAAAATATTTGATTAACGTTTTTGTTTTGGTTCATTACGGACAAAATTACAGTAAATCATATGTATAAAATAAATTTCACCTTTTTTGGTGCAATATTGAAGCAATTTAGAATATGTTTGGTCAAATCATACATTTTAAATATAATTTCGGAAGCTGTTATAGCTGTTATGAACAAAATGTTTCAAGAATTCCTAGAGAAATCGCCCTGTTTCAAGGTATTTTGCACTTAAAAAAAGACATTCAAAAATAATAAATTCAAAAATAATAAATTCAAAAATGCTAAATAAGAAAGAAGATAGCATTAAAAATTAACATATAAATCAACAAAAATGAATTTTTAAAGAAATATTGAAACATAATACAAACTTCAATACATATTATTTGTACAAGAAAATTAAAATATTAGACAAGTATCTTCAACCTTAAAAAATAATGAAATAGAATCCATAATTCAGAATTAGAAAATGCCACTGATATAATCGTTGTAAGAATTATTTATAGAAAAACTAAAAAGTTCCTCACTAGAATACGGATGCTTTATTCGAGTTATGAAACATTGATGAACTTATTAAATAAATTGATAATAGTAAGAAAATAATAGCTGGTGATTTCATTAAATATTGAATTAATAAGAATAGTTCCGATATGTACCGTATAGGGTTTATAAATCACATGAATATAATTCTATTATGATACTGTATTTAACCATATAATACGTTTCTTTTTTAACCAGAACCTAATTGAAAGAAACCAAAGAAAGAAGGCAACAAAAATGGTAAAACTCATTTTAAAATTGCAAATACACTGATGAAAAAAAACTCCCAACACTTAGAAAAAATTATTGTACAGTAATGAAATTTTAGGAATATATTTGTCTAGGTAACATATTTAAATGATTATAATTTCAAGATCACAGGTAGAGCCATTGGCGAGAAGAGCCATTTCAAATGTGAAATGTTGGTACCTTAGTAACCGGTGTAACAGCCAGAATTTTGAATGCAAGCATGCAAACGTGCATGCATTGTGTCGTACAGGTGTCGGATATCAGTTTGTGGGATGGAGTTCCATGCCTGTTGCACTTGGGCGGTCAATGAAGGGACGGTTAATGCTGGTTGTGAATGTCGTCCAATGATGTCCCATACGTGCTCGATTGGAGAAAGATCTGGTGATCTAGCAGGCCAAGGCAACATGTCGACACTCTGTAGAGCATGTTGGGTTACAACAGCGGTATGAGAGTAAGCGGTATCCTGTTATCCCCCCTGAATGCTGTTCATGAATGGCAGCACAACAGGTTGTATCACTAGACTGACATACAAATTTGCAGTCAGGGTGCGTGGGATAACCACGAGAGTGCTCCTGCTGTCATACAAAATTGCTCCCCAAACCGTAACTCCAGGAGTAGGCCCTGTGTGTCTAGGCCGCAGACAGGTCACTAGCAGGCGTTCACCTGACCACCTTCTAACCAACAAACTGCTATCACTGGGACCAAGGCAGAACCGGCTTTCATCAGAAAACACAACAGATTTCCACTCCGTCCTCCAATGAGCTCTAGCTTGATACTACTCACATCGCAAACGGCAGTGGTTTGGAGTCAGTGGAATGCACTGTACAGGGCGTCTGGCACGGAGCTGTCCTTGAAGTAACCGATTTGTAACAGCTCGTTGTGTCACTGTGGTGCCAACTGCAGCTCGAATTTCAGCTTCAGACGCAGTACGATTAGCCACAGCCATACGCCGAATACGACAGTCTTCCCTCTCAGTAGTACCACGTGGCCACCCGGAGCCTAGTCTTCTTGAGCCAGTATCGTTCCTTGACCACTGCCGCCAATACTCATGCACAGTGGGTACGTTCCTGCCAAGTCTTTTAGCAATATCGCGGAGAGAAAACCCACCTTCTCGTAGCCCTACAACACGACCTCAGTGAGCTGTTGATAATGGCTGAGGCATCCTTGACTAACATTAACCCACTACGTCAAATCTCAACTATAAATAGCGATCACGAGCCCTACAGCGCTTATTTAAAGCAAACCTCATTTGCATGTTCATAGTGTCGCTACTTGCGCCACACTTACGCGCGTAGCTCGAAATCTGAATCGACGTCATCTTTCAGATGTATAAACACGCCTAGAAAATTTCGTTTATCTAGCACAGCTCCTTCCTAGTGTTGGGATTTTTTTTTCCATCAGTGTATATTAGAAGTGATAATTGATTAAAATAATTTATACTTATGAACTATTGTTTTATTATAAAATAATCAAATACATAAATTAATCAAACGATAAAACATGCAAGAAAATAATTAAAGGTTTTCTAATAAAGTTTGTTGCAAAAATTATTAAAAACCGTTATGCAAAAAATGATAAGAGAATTGAAACAATTAATATAAGAGCAATTGTTTGCAGATAAACTTGCTTGGGGATAAAATATGATTTAAATGCAGATCCCAGAAATAGATTTTAGTTTAACATAAAGCTTAGTTTATCTCGATTGCAGAAATATTATCATGCTTTGCATCAGAAATTTTATTTTACATACACAGAAACATTTGTTGGGGTTATTTCTTGTTATTTCAGTATCTATTTTTATCAAATCGTCACACTATATTCTTTTTGAAATGGCAGAAGGCCATATAATATAATATTTGACATTGAATAATAAAAATAGAAATTCGAAATATAAAGCAATTTCTTTTGGGGAAGACGATATTGCAAATCCATTTTTATTTATCTTATAAATATTTCTTTTGGTCTGTGGTCTTAAATCTCCAATGCATAGAAAACGGTGAAATCATTTTGTAAATTTCTAAAATACCAACTACATTTAGCAAAAAATATTTGAATTTTCACTCATGAAATAGAAGTAGCGATACAAAAAAAAATCCTAGCATTAATCAATGGGGAAATAAATATCTCAAAACCTTTTACTTCTTTAAGTAATATTATTTATTATTTTCTATTTTAAAAACAACTTTCTATTCTTATATTTTTATCGAAGAATCATATTGGATTTAACCTTAATTAAACCTGCTATTCTATTTGGGACTATATGGCTCGAAATAAAATTTGTACCTTCGTAAAAATATATTGTCATGAAACCTCTCGACATCTTCGGTAAATAATATAATTATGCATTCCTAGATTGATTCATCTTTATTATTTTTATTTTGGAGGTATATTTTTCAAATTATACTTGGTGCATTTATTATTGTTTTGCATTAGGTCAATATTACCGAATGCAAAACAATTTTTTACTCATACTTGTCCACTTTTATTCTTTATAATTCAAAATAAAATAATAAAAATAGCTTTAACAATTTTTTTTTCTAAATTTATTTCGTTGACGCTTGCGTTCGGTCACAAAACAAGATGGCACATGCAAGGTCCAAAAATGATTTGGAATTGAAAAAAGTGGAAAAATATGGAAAGTATAACTTTTCAAGCATGTATTGGATTATTATTGCAGGCTGATTTTTATAAATCATATAGAGAATCAAGAAAACGCTTACGGGATAAAGAAACTGACAGAAACATATTTAGTCCCACACTGACCCTCGAAACATTTTGCACCACATCAAGATTTATTCGATTTGATAATAATTCCACTTATCAAGAAAAAAGAAATTTGGATAAAATAGCTGCAGGGAGATATATCTGGGAAAAGTAGAAAGAAGTTCTTACAAAATTATGCAGTCCGAATAAAAATATTACTGTAGATGTACAATTAATAGGATTTCCTTTTCCAATGTCCTTTCAAACAGTATAAATTAAGTAAGTCATCTAAATATGGATTTTATGCGGCAGTAAAGCTTCTTATGTACTGAAAACACAAATGTACGCTGGAAAAGAACTAGGTTCAAAGTGAGATATCAGTTAAAGCGAGTAGCACGCCATCTCACTTATGAGCATCCAGGGCACAATATAATATGTGATATTTTTTTACATCTAAAACTTTAAGACAACTTCTTCTGAAAGGAAAACAACTTTGATATGCACCATTAGAAAAAAATAAAACAGAATTTCTAAACAAACACCAAAAAAAGAATTTCACATTTCAACAGTTGTAAACTATTTACCAAAAAAAAAAAAATAATGCTATTCTTATGAGCACTTTGCGTCATGATAAAGAAGTTAATAGACTGGACTAAAACCACTAATTATTATAATTCAAATAAAAGGACTTTCCAAATAGCTGTCTCATAATAATATTCTATAACATGCTTGATATTTCTGGGGGCAATGCATTTGCTATATGGACTTAAATACATAGTGAATGGCTATTTTGGAAGAACTAGGAAAAAAATTCATTTTTCCACACATTGAAATGAAGTCACAACTCCCAAGAAGTGAAATACTGAATAAAATTAGTGAAACGGATATAGTCAAAGAAGGAAAACGTACTATCGGGATCTGCTGAGAATGCTTCACCATATGTGAAAGGTGCAAGTTGTAATCTCTCTCTGTCAAGCAATGACACCAAAACTGATATGCTGCAATTGTAAGAATAATATTCGCCAATCTCATATAAAATATTATTCAAATTGCAAATGAAAGTAAGATTCAATTTCGAATACTTCTCTGCTATTTTTATAGATACTTTATATTATTATGAATTACTATTTCAAATATATATTTTTTATTTTTTATAATATTTTATATTATTAAATATATGTTTAAACTTGTATTACTATTGTATAAATCAATTATTAAATTACACCAGCCAATTACTGCGATAAAACTTGCAGATGATACGGAGACGGAAAACCATATTGAATAGAATCAGTCGAAAAACGGAAAATTTTTATAAAATTTCTCGCACGATGTTCTTCTCCGTCAGCATTTGAAAATTAGGGATTTTTTTTATGGCAGAACTTTTATAAGCAAGCCTACAGTCAAAGATATAAGTATTTATTCTAAGAAATTCTTTTAAATTGATAGTGAGTGTGGTAAATTCAAATAATTGTGCAATAATGATTTTTTAAAATAAAAATGGCAGTTCATTGTTTTAAATTTTACATAATTTAAATGAATTCGATGTTGTTCATTTCATTGTGAAAAATAAATCCTAAAGTATTGGGAAAATTATTTTACCTATTTCAAATTGTACAATTGATAAAAGCAAATGTTAAATGGTGTGTTCATTTACAATTTTTCTTCTGATAAAAGTAATTAAAATATTACTTACTTTTATTTGTAAATAACATGGTATCATTCATAATTTGCAGTGGTTTATGCTATATATTTAATTAATTATTCTAAAAATGCCTTTATAAATTTATGTATTTTTTTAGAATTTAGCAAATTAATGAATGATTCCAATTTTTAAAATATCAGTTTGATGGAGATTGCTAGTTTCCCTTGCATGTCACCTAAATATCAATTCATTGCAATAGTAATATCCTTTTGAAATTAAAAGTTATTAAGTTATATAATCTCTTATATATATATATATTTGACTTAGAAATTATAATAAGAAAAGCGGCACATTTCAAGAAAAGTGCAAAAATTATTTACTGATATTCATTTTTCATTTAAAATTTTAAAAAATTACTTTTAATTTTATTATAATTTACACATATTATAAACGATTTGTTCATTATTCATTAGTTGAAAATATGGTTTTTATAATAGAAAACTCGAAAAATAATGCGATCATTTTTACAAAGTCAATAAAACTATTTTTAAAAACTTCATATCTTCCCGAAAATGATGCGCCTTTTTTTCCTTCATTAATATCTCTTCTGTCTAAATGCATCTGTATTTAGATTTTTAAGGCAAAATTTGAATCCCAGCAAGTAAACGAGTTTGAAAAATAATGATATTTCATGAAGTTTCTCTGAAAAAAACCGGAAATTCTCAAATACTTGCTATTACTTACTACAATCAGTGTTTCTGAGACATTTAGGTATAGAGATCTTGTGGAACACTTATGTCAGAATTTCTATTTGCAATAATGTCAACAAATTATAATACTGTTCTTCTATAGGGTCTAAGGTATTTTATTAATTTACTAAAGTGATTGAGTGGATCTTTATTGACTATAATTATTATACATAGCTGTATTGAAACCAGTTGCATTCAGCTTTCAAGTAATGATATTTAAACTGGGGTTAACGAAACAATATAGGAAATATAATGAACACTTAAAAAATTGTTACTAATTTATAATATAAAATTTTTAAGGATATCTAAAATTTAGGATTATACAATTCTATTAAAATCATCAATCATTAAATGATTCCCATTTCATTTAGTTTCAATCTTATATTTTAACGTAAACCAATAAATGAAAAATGTAATTGTAAACGATATAATTTCCACATAAATAGTATCCAATGAAAAACGAAACTGCTAGAAATTTCAAATATCATGCAACTATCTTCTTACTCTGAGCTGTTACATAATGTCTTTTTTATGTGCAAGATTACAGAAATAAAGCAAATTGAATTGTAACTGAATTACGACAGAATAATTTAATTCTATTACAAAAAATGTCATCGAACATTCAATGTATTAATACAGACATTAAGTTTTACAGCCTTTGTCTTTTTGCTAAAATTTTTTAAATTACAAATTAAGGGCTTTCTTCCCATAACAAAATGACTGACATTTTATTCATTAATCAAATTGGAAAGTTCTCTCTATCCTTTTGTTGTAGATGATTAATTGGTTTTAAAAAATAAGTACGACTTGATATAAATGTAGGGGGCACAGAGAAATGATATAAAGGAAATGCACAGTTCAAATCCTTGTTACGTCATTACCATCAGACCATTATTAAGGTATCGGACTACGTTAAATACACTGGTTATCGACCACTTTGGCGAAATCGTTTTAATAGTTATTTCTAGTGATTCAGACTTTCTTCCTTCCAAAATGGTTACTTTTTTTCTAGGAAAGGGAATGCCTGACCTATCCTCCAGGGTTACAAATTTTTTCAGCTAAAATTTATCTTTCGCTTCAATTTTCTCAAAACTTTAATTTTCGTTAAAAATTCTCCACCGTTAACATCATGTCTCAAAAACTGTTAGAGGTATTTCCATGAAATTTTCAGGGTGTGTTTTAAATTATATGGGCTATGAAACGAACCAAAAGTTTCGCTAGTTGTGAAATACTTTTTCATTTATAGGTGTTTTTAGAAAAATTAAGTTGTAAATTTAGGGGAAAAATGCATATATACGTATATTTTTACCCATAACCTCTTTGCATCTCAATAATTTTCTTAGATTTTAGTTCATTTCATTCATAATTATATTTTATAATTTGTGTACAAAGAAAAATAGGGTTGCTGCATTACAATATTGTGTATAGAGTTAATCGTTTTGGTTAAATTTCATTAAAATTTACTACACCTTTTCCTATTACTCAAAATATATTATATTTTCAAATAATTTAGTCTAATTTATAGCATATTGTATCATAATTGATAATACATCTAAAAGCCGCAGTTTTAAATAGTTTTTTTAAAAATACAGCTTTTCAAAAAATTTTCTTCGAACGTAATCAGATACCTTAATTGAATTTTCAAGAAAGTGGCCATCAAGTATATTGATGAAACAAATAAATTAAACAATTTGCAAGGTATATAGATGAAGTGAACTGTTACTTAATCAGTTATAATTCCTTTTGTTTTTATGCGTCTGAACAACAATTTTGATAATAATTATTGTAATATAAAAATGTCTCGATACATATTTTCCCCCAGAATAACTAATCCTAGCCAGCCCAGTTATGATTTACAAAAGCAAATCGATTCAAGACATAGGAATATCTTTTTTCCTATAAAAAAACACAAAATAATGCAAGAAACCGAATAGTAAGAATACACAATAAGAAACCCAAGAATAACATTAGAAACGGAAGTGAACGGTGTGATTGCATTTTGAAAATCGCACATGAAAACCCATAAATATTTCTGACTAGCTATGCCCATCCCTCCCCAGTATTGGCAAGTCACCAGTAGTGATAGATTCTCCACTATAGGAAGTCGTAGTCTGGCCCACGGAGGGGTAGAAATTACATGAAGGAATGTTTTGATTATCCTTTAAACATTCAAATTTTATTTTGATTTATATCAAGTGGAAAATATCATTGCCTGAATGGGTAATAAAATACTGCCAAAATCTATAAAATAATTTTTTGTGTGAACAATCAATCTTCTTTCTTTCTTCCTGTGAACAATCTTCTTCCTTTCTTAAAAAAATAATTAGCCCCATTTCAGAATAAACTTATTTCACATGGCATGATTATTTTCTTTATATTGGGAAATTTCCAAACTTTTTATGTTATTAAAATTAAGGAAATTGAAACTAAAATCCCAAATAAATTATAGAAAATTAGACGGACAATTTATCTTTGAATTCCGTTAAGTCAATATGTATTGCTTATATATATATTGGTTTTTTTAAAAACATTTTCTCTTTAGACTACTCATAATCATTTAAAATTAATACATAAATTTATTTAAGCGTGAAATAAGATTTTAATTTTAAAATTCATAAACAGAAAAAGGAATTTTGTAGCAATTCTAAATTAGGTAAAAGTGTATTTTTATTATAAAAAGAGAAGTTTAAGACAATAAATAAATATGGCATTGCAAAACAGACTTTAATTCTTAAAAGAAAAAAAAGATATGTTTTATTTGGAAATATTATGAGATAGTTCATATTTATAAGTTCTAATAACGTGATTGGAAAAATCAGATTTTTCAGAAGAATTTATATATTTTTTTCATATTAATAGTCCAAATATATTTTTTTACTGTGCACTTCCAAGGCCATGAAACTTTGAAACCTGCCCTGAAGCATGGTAGCTTTTAGCAATTCAAAATAAACTGATTATCTTTTGGCAAGTGGATGTTAGTACTGATTGGAGGCATATAGTTTTTATTTATCTAAATCATTTCGTAAAATGTACTGAAATTCGAAATTCAAGACATATATTTTTGGAATTTGACAATATTTCATGCATAGATAATCCGCAACAGTGTTGGATATGCCACGTTACACCGTGCATAGGATCATCAGGAGTATCCTACGATATAATCCATACAAAATCTCACTTGTTCATCTGCTACATCCACAAAATTTTGACGCACGATTAACGTTCTCACTGCAGTTTCTTGCTCAATTTGAGGTCGATTCTGAATGGTCTTGGAATATTTTGTGGTCCGATGAAGCGGATTTACACTTAGGTGGCTCGGTGAATGCGCATAACTGCCGAATTTGGGCTACAGAACATTCCTGCTCTACCCTAGATGTTCCGTTACATTCACCGAAAGTGTGGATTTAATGCTTCTTTTATTCCGGAGCCGTTCTTCTTCGAGGAATAAACTCCATCAGGTGCAGTGACATGCATTATCACGAAAGAGAGATATGCATCGATGTTGGAGAACACAGTTGTTCTTTTTCTACAATCACGCCAATGTCTTGACCGAATGCTTTTTATGCAGGATGGTGCGACTCCACATACTGCAAACAGTGTGAAAAATATTCTGAAAACCCATTTTACAGAAGAAAAAGTAATAAGTCGCCACTTCAATAATGCTTGGCCTGCTCCATCCCCAGACCTTAATCCATGCGATTTTTGGGTTTGGGGGTATTTGTAAGATCTGGTTGGCCGTGACAACCCGAGAATGCGTGATCTTAAAGCCAGTATTTGCTGCTAAGTGTTCAATATTTCAACGCAGACACTACACTCTACTGTTGAACATGCCATTTTCAGATTTCAGAAGGTAGCTGACAATGGTGTTCATCATATCGAACATGACTTAGATTAATATCAAGATAATGTGTAATTCTTATAATGAAGAGGTTGATAATAGGCCCTCTAGTGGTGATATTTGGAAAAAAATATTTTTAGCAAAATGTCTTTCCCATCCTTTCATTAGAGCTTACCCAAAATTTCAGGATTTTCGGACGAATAATTACGGCGGTATGTAGGTAACTTTAATTTGGGACACCCTGTATTTGAATTTTTTTTCTTTTGTATACTTTAATTGATAGGCATTCATAAAGATTTTTGGTTGGTAGTTATAAAGTCGTCTATTGATAGTAAAGAAATTAACCAAGGATTTTGAGGTATGGACAGTTGTGGGGGACAATACTAGTATGAATATCTTAAATCTTGTTTTCAGACTCCCCATGGAGCAAGATATACACTTTCAGAAGGTTCCCTCACATGTTGGTTTAAATGGTAATGAAATCGCGCACAACTTAGCTAAGATAGCCTCAGTTGACATATTTCATGGTAATGCGTCTCTAATTTTGAAATTGCCTCTGTCATAAGGATGGAGTCTAGTGCCTTTGGAAAGTCACTCCTGCTCACCTTTGGAAATTTTATAAGAGCCCTGGTTGGTGTCACCGTCTGGGTATCTCTAGAAAACCGCTAAATCAGCATCTGGATACCTTTAGAAAACAACTACCTTTCATCTGGATATCCCTTGACATGTGCATATCTCAAAAAAACAGCTAACTTGACATCTGGAGGTAATAGCTATATCTCGCTTTTTGAGTCGATTCACCAAATCCTTCCAAGATGATGGAAGATCTTTGCTGAATGTCCATGGGGCAAGGCAGATCAAGTCTCTCCTTATCATATTTGAATTTTTCTGTTATTGAGTTTTTAAGGAATCCGCTAAGGTTTTTGGATTTTTTAGAGATCTTTGATTTCATGGAGGTTTTATAGCTGTACTATACCATCTGGGAAAACAACAACAACTGCATCACAAAATCGTAAATAGTCGTAAGGAAAAAGAGTTGCCAATTGCGTAAAAAAGTTAAAAAACGTCTTATTAAAGAATGTTTCCCTACAAAATTTGTTTGACATAAAAAACGTAGAGAGGAGGAGGGGGGGAGGGTACTACATCTCCGAAGGGAATACCTTATCATCATATCTTCATTCAATTGTTTCCGCCGCTGTTATCAGTAATTCTAAGAGAATGAATACAAATTTTTATTCTTAAACTATATAAATATCTGTTTAAATATATTAAAGCAATAATAATTACGATATATTAAGTGTAGCATATTTAATAAATGAATACTTTTTTGTTAGGAAATTTTTTCAAAAGTATCGCTTCTTTGTACACTCCAAATCTCTTAGTCTTCCATTCAAAAAATATATTTAATAGTTTGAAATATTAGCATTTCATTATATTTTAATTTTGAAGGGTTATTAAAACCAGATAATCTTTCAAAATTAAAATTTTTCATTATACTTAAATTTTGAAGGATTAACAAGTTTCTAAGAACAGAAATCAGAAATTTATGATGTTCGATTTCATGGTTCTTGTCAATAGAAGCTAAAGTTTAAAAAATAATGAATAAACAGCTGTTGGAATAAAATATTCTGATAAATTTTAAATTCAAGCAAATTAAGTACTTAATATATGATGAAATAATGTGTATTTATTTTTATTAAACATTTTTAATGTGTAAAATTTGAAAATATATTTGAACTCAAAACTATAGTAGTCTGCTACGACGATGTTTCGACAAAAATAAAATTATATTGCTGAAACATTGGTCGAATTTAAATTAAAATTATGAATAACATGCCCGACTAATTACAGAAAACTAATATATATTAAAATAATACCTGAGCACAAACGGTTGTTAAAAACATATCAATGCTATACGGGGAGTCCTTTTGAATATTTAATTGTAGTAAACTTTCATGTATTTCAGTTTCACAATTTTAAACAATTAAGGCTATTATTCTTTTTAGAATTTTATTTATGTGTATCTATGAGACGCTATAGATTTAACGGTTTGAGTTACAGATGGTTCTGGTACATGTATCAGAGAGTAAATTTGAGATTTGGATTAATTGTTTAAAATTTTAATTCAAATTTTTATTTGTTTTTTATTTACTTATTATAAAATAGCTTATTTCTAATAACCTGTTTTGAATCTTTACCGAGAAAATTCTCAAAAATAACATTTAGTTTTTATCGTTAGTTAAAAAGAATTATTTATCGTTATTTAAAAAGAATTTAATCATATGAATTTAATAATGGAAACTGTCAAGAAATAAAACGAATTTGATAAATAATTTCTTGCCTGCTGGTCGGAGATTATATTATTGCCCTGAAATTCTAAATGTCATCATTGTTTCATCATATTTTAATCAAGTGAAAATCTTTAAATTTTGAAAGTTAAAAGAAGAAGGATATTGTTTAGCATTTGTGTGATTTATAAGAAACAGATGCCAGTGCATCACGAATGTTAAAAGGCAGAACCGCAAATTTCCGTTTATAATAGCACTATAATGTTCTTGATGCTGGCTACTATTTGAGATATTCCAGCACACAATAAACAGAATATATGACAAATAATTAAGTGCTATTACATTAATACAGCTTTAATGGCTCATACTTTGACGGAATCATGGGCATACAGTTATATCTAAACGATTTATCAGAAATTAAATGTAATCAATATCCCTGAAAACCAGCTCGTCGGCAGTGTGACTAGTTATTAATAAAGCTGAATATTTATGGGTGTATCTTGGCATTCTATTAGACAGATCTTCTCATCTGATGATAGACAAATTGGCACATGTATCCATTGAGGGATGGGGATGTGCATTTAACCTATTTTTCAAAAATTTCTTTAAGAGATTTGTCAATTTAAAATTTTAGAGATGTTTCGACATTCTTGACATGATGATCTCTGAAGTTAATATTGCTCAATGCTAATTTTTATAACATCTAATTTAAAACTAATTTAATTACAATATTAAAATTTTTTGGAATCAGGACATTTTATTAAAAAATAATGTAAATAAAATTTCCACGAATGTACTACATTGAAATATTTGTATATTTTCAATGATTACAATATTTGTACATTTTCAATGATTACAATATTTGTATATTTTGAATGATTACAATATTTGTATATTTTCAATGATTGATTATTGTAACTTAAAAATTAGGAAATATTTTATATAGCAATGGCGTTTTTCCCAGCATTAAAATGTCATAGGACTTATAAACTGTTAATAAGTAACTGATGAAAATGACAATATATTTAAGGCTATGAAAATGACTTAATAAGACAATTTTGATGTCTATGATAATTTGATGATGAAATTTTTATGATGGCTTTTTTTAGTTTGATGCTTAAAATGTCTGTCATAAATTGATGATGACATTTTTATGATATGTCATAATTTGATTATATGCATTTTTATGACGTCTACCCTTATTTAATGCTTTACTTCGTGAGGGGATTCGTGATCATTAAATTATGTACAATATATTTTAATGGAAGTAATTGCAACCAATATTCCTGGAGAAACAAAATACAGCTGGTAGTTAATATTTTGATTACAGTTATTATTATTGACATTAAATGAATCGGTCAAGAAAAATAAATATTAGAAAGAAACCCTTTTCAAGGAAAATGATTCTCTCACATTCTAACCATTTAAGAAATGTATCATCAAAATCCCAATATATGACCAATTATCACCTTGATTCACAATCCGGATTATATCTAATGGTAACTATCGTTTTTGTTCTATCCAATCGATATGCTTTATGAGGTTGATTTTTTTATGAATTAATGAAAACAGATTTTTGATTTAAAAAAGAAACACTTATTTTTTTAGGGTTTGGAAGAGAAGTAGTTCTGATTAAAGAAGTGTTAGAATTCGATTTTACCTTTTTTTTTATTTTGACGCAAAGATTTTATTTTTCTTTACATTCTTGTGGATGCCAATATCATTTTTTGAAATTTCAATAGAACTGCAATTTTTAATTATGTCAAAAATTGTTAATAATGTGGAAATATAATTTCAATCAAAAGCTTCAATTGAATACAAAAAAAGTAGATGAAAGCGAAAATATTGACTTTTTTCTTCTTTTATTTTATCATTTTAAACGAATGTCTAAGTGTTATAATTTTTGAGTTCATTTCAATGTAAATATATATTTCTTTTATTATTTGTGACAAAATTTAAAATGAGAAATTCAGTAAAGTGAAAAAAGTATTATGCTGAAATGTCAGAATTTATGCATGGGTATCGGTAGGCCTTATTTCCTTTACGATGTAAAAAAACAGTGAAATACTCCTTTACACACACGAGCGCAAAAACACAATTTTCACTTAAATCAAGAAAGATTATTCTATCAGTATTAGTGTATATTTAAATTACCTTTTTGTACAATTTAACATAGATACCCCTCAAATTGTTTTGTTTGAAATATTTCCCACTTATAGCAATTTATTTTTTAATTTATATTTGCATCCTGCCTCAATTCTTATTTATTCTATTACTTAAAGCGAGACGAAACGTAAGAATCAGGCTATGTTTTACAGATGCACACCTCCAGGGTTCTTTTGACGCTATTGTACTTTCATTTCTTCAATTCAAAACAACCATTCTATGCAGTAATTGAAATCTGTCAAGCGATCAAAATAATAGGAAAAGGGTATTACACGCTATTTTATTTGTTTTGTGAAAATTGCCATTCTTTTCCTAACAGATTCATCATAAGCCTTCTTCCTACATGCCCTCCGCAAATGAAAACTTGTAGTATCTTCTTACATTACAACTAAAAGTGATTATAGTTTGTTTTATATTATTTCCGGTCTTTGAGGAGAGGAATTTTTCATTTTTGAAAAGCATTTTAAAGTTTTTTTTTTCTAAAAAAGAAAAAAAGGAGAAATTACCATAAAATAAAAATAAAAATATAGTAAGAAAATGAATCTGAAAAAGAAAAGAAAGATGATAGAGAAACAAATTCATTCCGATAGGATGATCGATAAAGTAATAGATTTTTAATAATTGAGATAATGGTTGAAATGTGATCAATTGCAGTTATGATTGTACTAGTGGGTTTATATATAGTAGCATGACTACATATAAGTCGAAAATCAATGAATAACTTTATATAATTAAACACATGAAAATTCTTTATTAATTTTTAATCTTCTAAATAAAATTTGCAGTTTCAAAAATCAAATTTCTTAATTTCCAATATATGTATTTTAATATCATAAATATTTTTTTGAAGTGAAGCGTGTTAATAACAATGCATGTTTGAAAATGTCATTTAACAAAGATAAAACTGCTTTTAGCTGGATTATTAGTTTCAATGGAAGACAGATAGATAACCTTACATTTATTTTATGCTCAATTCATAATAAAAAAATTAATAAATTTTAAAAATTCTTTTTTATTATTAATTTCTGATTTTTCTAGTTTAGAGTAAATGTTTAATAAGTTGAATGAATGAATATTAAGCATGAATTTCAATTTATGAGAAATTTCATTACAGCAATTAACCATATCCAAAATTCCCTAATCCCTGCATGTATAATTTTTATGGAGACAAAATGATGCAAAAAATAATTTTTTTGCTGATTATTTTTGATAACAAAATACTTTTTCAGTTTTTTTAAAATGATCCATGTGTGTTTGATATTTTAATTTTTTTTGTGTGTGTTTTGAATGATAATTCATTATTTCAAACAAATAGTGTCTTAAAGTTCCCATATGAAATCTTGTCATAACTTTTATTTTCTTAATAATTTCTGACATTAACCATGGCTTTTGAATGATAATATTTTTTATTTACACTATAAATTTAGTTCTTTTTATAATAAAATACATTATTAGCAATTCGATTTTATTAATAAAATGCTTCTGCATTTTATACATGAAAGCATTTTGATTCCAAACATATCTAATAATGTATCTAATAATAAGAAGTATCGTCTATGCTGCTTAATAGTATATTTTATAAACATTTCAATCTGATATTCTGCAGAGATCTAGAAAATAATTACATTAATTTATCAAAAATGCATCAAAAATTGTATTAAAGCGAGTTTTTTTAATACTATTAATACTATCCAACACTATCTATTTTACAAGAATGTCTTTCTATTTAGATAACGAGCATTAAAAAGCTGCTAAATTCTTTATTTAATTATTATTCGCTGTATAATTATTCGATTTGATAAAAGTTTTATATGATTAAAAAAATTCGTGACTATTTATTTATAGATTATAATTTTAACTTAAGGGCAGAACAACATTTTTTAATAAAGCATACAGTGTCTGTTTCAATATTAACTTGCTTTTATTATATTTCTTACTGGTCCGAGTTTTAACATATTAATGCTATTGATATAATGAATAAGAAGAAAATATTCAGTTTTTGTTTACCTTAAAATGTTTAGTATTTCTCTTAAAACCGAATAAAAATTTTAATTTCTATGTTACTACAGTATCTTAATTTTATTTTTGTTTGAAACAAGTGATCGAAAAATAAAATAATAACTTATATTTATCTACTTCTACAATAAAAAAATCAATATTTTCTTAGAATGTAAATTCTTTAATGTACTTATAATAAAGCTCAATATATGTGTGTGTACTAACAGAGAGCAGCATTAAATGTGTCAGTATGTTATTATTCATAGGGACTTTCAGCTTTTTCATACTGTAATAAGGATCACATCTTGATGACAAATGTTAATGACAAGTGAAGGTACACACTTTCTTTTGACCATCTGACATTTTGAATGATTTTAGGACGATGTTCACCTTTGAATTTCAAAAAGAAATCAATCATCTAATCTGGCATTTTCAGCCATAGTACTTGTTACAAGGCTATACACACACATACTACAGAGATTACTTGCGGTGACCTGATTGCCTTTAACTCTAAAACTGTGAACATCAGTACTGTTTTTTGTAAAAAATAGAAAATTTTCCTCTACAGGCCAGACCATTGGACCTACAGCTACCAAATTTGGCGCATGTATACTTTTAGGTTTGGGAATGTGCACCTTGCAGGGATTTTTTCGAATTTTTAATTAAAATTTTAATTAATTAAAAATTAATCAAAATTTTGGCGTTTTTTCGCTACAATTTCATAAAATAGTATAGCATAAGCATGATTTTTACATCAAGTTAAAGATACAAAAATTAGCTTTTTTATGGTACCAGTATTTTAACATGTATTTTAACATTAGATTTTTAACGAATTTTTAAAGAAATATTTTAACCATATTTCTCATCAATATATTTTGTACAAAGCAATAAAAGTTTACAACAAAAAAAATATTAAATGAGTAATTTGAAAAAATAGCTTTTATTCAAGTGTTGAAGTCATATTTATAGAAGTTCATATTAAAAAATAAATCATCTGTAACTGCAAATTAAGTCGAAAAAAATGTAACTTTCACCATGTGATTAGATTAAATTAAATAAATATTAAATGCGCATTTTTCTAAAACAATAAATGCAAGGCAAAAGTGTCTAGATCGTTTGCAATATCTATATCATTAATTCAATAAATCTACTTTTTGTTTGCGGTAAACATGATTGAATTTATACAGGATACGTATTTAAATTCGGATCAAATTCCTAATTTGTAAATCATTAGTAATAGGCAAAAACATTGTTTAGTACTGTTCACTTGCTCTAAATGAAATAAATAATTATAATTTATGTAACTAGAGTTAAAAAATGCATTGATAAATAACTTTTACATTTTTTCATACGTTGCTCTGTTAGTCATATTTAACAAAATATTTTTACTAATATTTTAAGCAAAAGTTGTTACATCAATCAATCAATCTTCTTAATCAATCCTTAAAATTGCCTGATTTATATAAAAAAAGAATATTATGATTAAAAAGTGCTATTTTAGATCTTTTCGTCCACTACCTTAAATACACCTTGGCCTGAAATATATCAATTTCAGGCCAATCAATGCCTGGAATTACTTCAAGGCTGATTATCAAATGAATATGTCTTTGCGTATATGAATGAATGTGTGCGTGTATTAGTGCTCTACACACCAGACCATATGATCTAGAGGTACCGCTCTTTGTATGTACATATTTACTTTGGAGGAGGAAAAATTATACATAGACAGATTTTTTAAAACTTTAATTAATTAAAAATGACACCAACATTTAGAATTTTTTTTGCGATTACCTCCGAAAATATTCTTACATAAAACTTTTCTTCAAATACTCTAAAGAATGACTTTTTGTTGTGATAATAATGTTTTAACCTATAAATTCAGTTTCTATTTTTAATGAATTAAAAAATATATTATAACCATATTTTTCAACAATTATTTTCTCACAAATGAAAATAGAATTTAACCAGCAAGAGCATGTTAAGAGTGTTCCTGTGTTTGTCATCACTTTGACAAAAACTCAAAATGAATAGTTAAATTAACTCATCTTGCAAATTAAACCGAGGAAAATGTGATATTCAGCACGTGTTTAAAAAGAAGTTTAATGTTACGGAACAAATATAAAATGTGACATTTTCCACATAATTCCACGACGGTTAGCTACAAATCCGAGCGATATAAAGTGCAATGAACAAATAACAGCTATGTTTCGATATTAATATAAGCCATGTAACTATCGAAGTTTAAATATATTTTGGCTGAAAAGTTATAAGGATATAAAGACATATAAGTATTTAATTGAAAATTTTAGAATGCATTACCCCTGGCAAATTAGCTGGTCACCAAAGGCGGCTAGTAACAAATATAGCAAAAAAATAGAATACATTGATGGACTTATAGTTTTCCAGCTTTTTTAAATAAGTTGTTTAAATGCTAAAATATTCAAGTACTTTTTTAACATTTAGTGCAATTTTTCTTTATCTGTTAATGTTAAAACTTTGATTTACACTTTAAAAGATTATTTCCGGGATATTCGAATGGGAATGTAAAAATAGTTGATTAGATGATAACATATTAATAATTTTTAATACTACATTGATAACTGATTTTAATAAAATACTTTTTATTCACAAAATACTCAAAATTAAGCATCTGGGGAGGATAATGATGTCGTTATGAGATTATATTATGCCACAAATATAAAATTTTCAAATTAAATAGATTCAAATTTATAATTAATTTATATCATTCATTTAGAAATGTATTATTTCCATAATGCTGAGATATCCCTGCATATATATAAAAATACATAATACATGCATTTATCAATTGTGTCAGTATTTTAATTAAAATTCTAATGGGTTTTTTAAAAAAAACTTTTAGTTTCATTCAAATATTGCTCGAGATAAATTATTTCAAAATGTTAATACTTTTCCTTTATGAAATTAAAAAAAAATAGTTGAGTATTCTGAGAAATATAGAGCATGCTATTTAAAGTATTTTACATGTTGTTCAAAATAGGTAAAAACTTCTAAGATGTTAAAATGCCTGAATGAAAAAATGAAAGTTACGCCAAGAGGTAGTTACACTACGATCGTACCAAAGCCTCAAGATTTTTCTCTCTTTCATTTGAACGATTTACATTTTAGGAGCTCCAAAAACTAAATATTATAATTATTTCTTATTTTGAAAAAAATAACACATTGTATTTATACAATGATAAAACAAAAGAATTTTTTGGTATTTTGATTTAAATAACATTCAAGCATATTTCATACATATTTGCAATATGAGTTAATAATAATGTACTGATATCACCAGTCCTAAAGATCCCTTCATGTTAAGTTCCAAAATAAAACTGGGAATAACGAGTATGGGTTCTGGGTGCCTTTCTTTTGACCATTGGGATCTAAAGTTAAGATCTGCAATTTTTATATCAGAACCATATTTCTGAGGGTTTTAAAAATCACACTCCGTTGCACATGAATAGAAACGACGATAAAAACTAAACTAAAGCAAGTTTATCTGAATTTAGATAAAATATTGAATTATCTATTATTAAGTTAAATGGAAAACTTATCTAATATGTATAAGTTATATATATATAAGAATGGAGCAAAAAAAATCTACAATATTTGTCCGAAGACATACATTAACTCCAATTAGTTCTGAAAGTACTTACTCCAATATTACTGAATATTTTCGGTTTTTCTATGATAATCCATCAAACAGATGTATCTATAAAAACGTCATTTTAGAAAACAAGAAAATCTAAAACATAGAACTTCGTCAACATTGGATGTTCAGCAATTGCATTCCTTTTTGCAATATACCTCTTAAAAGAAAAATAACAAATATAAGTTGACTTTTGAAAATTATGAAGTTTAATTTATACCTCATATTATAAGCTGCTTTATACCTCAGCAAAGAAATAAATGAATAAACGAGTAATTCTAAGTTAGCTAGTTTGTAAAGGTTAAAGAAGAATGTAAAAAAAGTTATATTAAATGGATTTGTTGATAAATTTTTAAAATTACTTGTTAAATTTGTTTCATGAGTCAAGAACTTTCTTTTCAAAAGTTTCTGAAATAGTTGCTGAGACAGCCCGCATAATTTGCCAAGGCTTATTTTCAATGAAGTTTTTTAGATTTGAAAATCTATTTTTGAAAAAAAGCTAAAGATATATCCCACAACATCTCATCATCGTGAACATCATCTTTTAATCAAACATTAAAATCTTAAAATTAAAAAAAGGAATCTTTGAAATAGAATATCTTATTTGTGACAATAACAAACGATAGTTTAGTGAAGCAATGTATATCGAAGCGAATTGTATATATTTTTAAGTATGCATTATATTTTATATAAAATGAATTTTTTTTAAGTAATGTGTCATCAAATTTAAGTTTAAGTTAATTTTAAGTTTAAATTTATTTAAAACATCAGAGTCAATATAAGTTAACCGGAGCATATTTTCGTGATATTCCATTATTTGTTGTGGAAGAGAAGCATGGTTTGATGAATGAAAAATATAATTTTAATGCTTTGATTACACTTTTAAAACGATATTAGGTGTTTCTATTTTATTAATAGCTGTCTAATTTTTAATTGTATTACTCTGCTATTTATTGAGATTCTACTTGCCTTATAGTCTGAAGTTTTGTTTTACTGCATTTTTCTTCCTAATTAAATTATCTTATATTCTTATATTTGCAGACGAGGATGACATTTTTATATTTTGCTGACAATTCAATCTCTGTCTTTTTAATTAATCAGACGCCATTTAGGAAAAATAATTCATATTGCACACAATGTATGAATCTAATTAATAAATGATGGGTATTATTCAAAAAATATGAATTATCTAAAATTAAAATGAATTGTTAACAGTTATTTGTAAAAATACATCTATGCAGTGTTTGTAAAGACCACAAGACAGTGTTTTTACGTGATTCTTTTAGATCTGTGTTGAAAGAATTTTTTCTTAGTAATCATGATAAATAGATGTATTAGAAAATCATACCAAAAAAATTTAAAGAAATTTAAAACTTTTCATATGATATAAATAGTTATTGTTATCATATTATAAAATATAAATAGTTTTAAATAGTTATTGCATTCAAACAGCCACAAATAGTTAAAATTACATTTCAATTGAGTTCCTTCAAAAATGACCTTGGAAAATGATAGAATATTTTTTTTCTAAAAGAATGTCGAATCTATTATTCATCATAATTTTTCACTGTCCACAAATAATTATAAATATTTGTATTAATTTTCATAAATCGTCAGTTTAAAAGATGCATATGAATGAGAGGAATTGGAAAACAAAAATGCTTTCAAATATTTTATACATGCAAGATATTTTTTCCTCAACTTGCTTGATGTTTCTTAGTTAATTCTTATATGTAATAAAAAAATGAATATATTTGACGAAATTATTCATAATTGCCCGCTAAATGAATAATTTTCATAATTTTTTTATCATTTATTTACAATAACAATGAATATGTTCAATATATCAAAATAAATCGTCATCGCAGAAAAGCGGTAAATTATCACAATTCTTTGAACAATTTTTTTTTCTGGTTTGGCCGGAAAGACAGAAACAAATGCTAAATATCGCAGAATAAGAGAAAGGGAGAACAAAGGGAAAGTCTTCACGGGGAACAGAACATCAATATGTAGAGTCTCTAGAGACAAAACTGCCGACGAACGAAAAGACTGTTTATACAGCTTTCTTCCTACAAGTACATGAACAAAATAAAAAGAAATGTGATTTATTCCCTCGTATTAGTTCATAAACTCTATTGAGCTCTTCAGTTCAAGAATTTTTTTTAAAACTTTGATAGGAGCAATTTCAAAATATATTGCCATCAGAGAAATAGTGGTATGATTTTGAAAAAAATAATGCCTATTTTTCTTATTTGATGTATATCTATACATGCATAGTAAAAATGCAAAAATATGGAAATCGGCAGATTACAAATATTTAATATTTATACCAACGTTGTTTAAAGTTAATATTATTTTTACCTCGAGTATTTCTACTCCATAGTCTATAAATAGCTGAATTTCAAAGATATTGATTTATAATATTTATGCATTATATTTTACAGTCTCATTAGGAACTACACTCATTACTTGTCAGTATCTGATAGGTAATTTAATTAATCAGGTGAAGGTTTTTATCATCGATTTAAAAATCCATTATTATTTTTTAATAAAGTATTCCTTAATTCCCTTTTTAAAATTAGAAATATCATTACTTTTATTTACGCTTGTTTATCTACAAATATATATAATATTATTGTCTGTATACACATTTATGTTTAATTATTGTATCTTACACTTCATTTATGCATATGAGCAGATAAAAAGTAAAGTTTATTTGGTAAAATAATATAATCAAATGTAGTAATACTATATACATTATATTTATATCAAATTTGAAATGAATAGAGTAATCTAAATAACAATAATATCTGTTCTCTATAATAATATAATTTTGTGTGAATTCATTTCTGAATGTTTGCTTTGACATGATTTCAATTGAGAATTAAAGAAATACTAGTATTGTTGATAGCCAAAATTCTATTATAAACGTTATTATTTTGAAGCTGAAGATTTTTAAAAATTATTACATCCAGATCTATAAAAAATTGAAATACTTTTTATTAATAAAAAATTATACATTAAATTAAAAAAATCTTATAATTTTTTAATAGATTTTTTTTTAAACAAGATATTCATAACTGAGGTAACACTTTAAATAATATCTTTCTGCATTTTTTCTCATTAGCAATTTGCAATATTTTTTTCAAAATTCAATAGTCTTTGTATACTCAAATAATAATAACAAAAATATTTTTTAGTGCAAATCACATGTAAAGAAAAATGAAAATTTTCAATTAAATCTTTCGTTTTCAAACTTTCTCAAATCGAAAAATGCCAAGAATACTGGTTTTTTTTAAAAATTAACGCATAATGAAAATGAAAATAAACTTTACTTAGGATATTATTTTAAAATAAAATTGAAAAATTTCATAGCAAAATCTGAACATCCCCTAAACAAGAACTTACAATTCAGAAAATGGAATTGGGATTTTTAAGAAAGCAAAGAACATTAATAAAAACGTTCCTCTTAGACGCAGCTGGTCCAACCTGGGAAATTAAAAGAAATAATAAGAACATAACAATTTGAGTAAGTTCTGCAAATACATTGTTTATAAATGTGGTATTTATAGAAAAAAATATTTTTCTTGAGGTACTCCATTTTCTTTTACTTCGTTCTTTTTTTCATTGAATGCTTATCCATTATTTAAAAAAAAAAAAAAAAAAAAAAACCCTTATTTGGAAGTTTCGGTTTCTCATTTTTTTCCTGAAGCAACTCAATTAATACCATTTGGTGGGTTTAAAAAAAATTAAATGTTGCTTACAGCACTAACGTATTTGCAGAAGAATGATTGATTATTTTAGCAAGAAAATAAATATTTTTATCAAGAATTCATTTGTTTTTCTTCGTTGAAATTCAGATCTGAAAATCCCATTCGTCAATAAAATTATTCAATAAAACAGAAAAAAAAATTAATTCTTAGATAATTTATTATAATTATAACTATATTAGTTTTCTCTGCAAGAATTTCACTGCATTATTCTTTTTTTATTAAATGCAAATAATTTTTTGGGATAAAAATAAAGTATGTTATAATTGTTAGTTATCTGAGAGTGTATAATATGCTGCAAACTAATTAAACTGTTTAATTTTCAAAATTAAGTACAAACGTAAAGCTGGCATATAAATACATGTAAATCAAATTCCTTACATCTATACTGTCAGCCATTATTTTTTTGCAAAATAACAAGATCTATCATTATTTCATTACAAGCATTAGTATTTTACTAATATATAACTCATACATGTGCATAGTGTATTTAAACCGTTTAAAATTGTTTTAATTAAAAGGAAAAACAAGTAATGAATACTGTGGTTTAAGCGAGAAAATGTCATATAAACAGACCCGAATAACATATTTTTAATTATTATCATTTTTATTAACAGTTCTTCCGCTATCCCATTTATTAATTCTAAATAATTATGCAAGTGTCTTGTATTACTATTAATTCAAATATCTGATCATAATTCCTGCCTTTGACATTAATATATATCTCCGAGTTATCAAAACAAAAGAGATGAATGAATGATTTGCATTTCTCCTTGTTTCATTCAAAGTTATTTATAATTTTTAATAGGATTTGTTTTCATGATTCGAAATTAATTAGTAAATCAAAATTTTGATTGCATAAAGGATCAATTTATGCAGAACCATTATAAGACTCGTGATAAATGATGAGTCAGTGAATAAAAGGATATCAAATGTTAAGTAGTCGACACCTCAATAATTTGATTTTCCTTGTTCAGTTTGCCATAATAATCAAAACTGCAATATATTCTGAAAATCAATTAAAAAAAATATTTTCAAATAAATCCTATTGAAAATATCCATGAGTACTTGAATGGGAAACTCATATGAGTAATTAAATTTTTGCTTCACCAAGGAGATGGTAAGCTTCTTAGGCTGAGTTACCTGGACTCCGATGACGAAACATGAGTCCTGCTGCTGAGATTACTATAATACTTTTTCTAGCTCTTTGTTTTTAGATTATGATAGATCATATCATGTAAAACGATATAATACTTTAATCGGAAGATAAATTTAATCAAAAATATAGAACATGAAATGTAGAAATATATCACTTACATCCTGATAAGATAGAAATAAATGCCTTTCTTTATTTCAGAATCAAAAGAAATTTTTAAAAACACAAAGGCGGGAAACACGACAAATCAATTATATGTCTTATTAAATAAGGTATTATCGCGGAAATACGTCCATTTCATAACTGTAAGATATGCTTTATTGTTTACTTTTTGTATCATATTTTACATTCTTTAATTTTTGTCTCGTTCCATTATTTTTCAAAGATACATTAAATAAAGTTTTAGTTATTTCCTTTTCCCTCTGCTGGATAATTTTTTTTCAATGCATGATAAGTTTTAATTTTTTGTCACCTTCAATGCAAAGAATTAAAGTCTCAGTTTCTATGTTTATTTTCAAATAAAATTGTTCTAGATTTCGTTTTTAAATAAAAATGAAAAGAAAAAAAAGACGATTCCTTATTTGTTATTATAGAAATCGAATGTATGGAATTTAATCATGAGAGAAAAAAGTCAAAATAATGTTTGTTTACTACTACCCTAAAGCTTTTCTTAAATATTTTTTTACATTTGAAGGCTCAATTTCTAATTTACATACATTTGTTTTGTATGCCATATTTATATTAATTTTTTGTCTGTAAAATTTTATAAAAATATTTTTCGCCGATGAAGATTTAAAAAAGTATTTATTACATTTCGATTGATATTCAAATATTTGTTAATTTATTTAAAATTTTTATTTAGCAAATGTTATTTTTTTCTAAAAACTTAAAAGCTTTATCTAAAATTAAGTTGCTGTTACAAAAAAAAAGCAAAAAGACTTTTTAAAAAAAATTAGGAAGAATCATTCTTTTTTTAAAATCATTCAAAACATGTTGTTACATAAAGGGAAAAAAGTTATGATTAAATCTAAAATGTTTTCTTGCTCTTAACTTATTTCTCATTTATTGAATATAAGTTTTTTTAAACTTTGTGTTTACTTTAAATACTGATCATCTTTAATTTTCATTTTTGGCAACACTGCTAAAAATTTTGTATTCCTTTCTTAAAAATTTATTCCTATAAACTATTTTTAGATTTTGGAATTAACTCGTAAAAATGCTCAGTAAAATCATTGCTTTAAATGCCTTTGGACATATTTTTAATTGTTGAAAGTTACTGCTATAGTTTGGTGTCCTTTGAACGAGACAGTGGACTTTGGAAAATCAATGTATTTGAAGAGCTTTAGAAGGAAACAATTCATATATTCTTCGCAATTAATTCTAAAAATAGGTATAATCAAGACTGAAAAATAATTAAATGCAGAAAAGAATTTATTCGCAGTGAATCATTAAAACAATAGAATGAGATATTTAACATTTACAAAAGCTTTGTAAGGAAATACGAATTATATCATTATATTACTTTGTAACCAAGCACGATAATAAATTATTTCAATTAAGCAGGGAGTGGAAATTGAAGTAAGAATTGACGAAAACGAGACATTTATTTTCATCATTTCATCACCAAAATACATGTTTATATTCAGCTAAAATAGTGTTATAAAATATATTGTTTGTTAAAACAAATATTTGAAGGATTAAGGGGGAAAATTACATCTTAATGAAATTTCTCTAACTGATATTGTAATTAGATTTAAATATGTTTGAAATATACCAGCTCCATTAGTTTTTGAAAATATTAAACGAAATTGATAATAATGATTTCAGTCACACATTAAAAATAAATGTGATGTGCATTTTTTGTTCCGACTTTTTTAGCTCATTAAAATCAATTTTGATTCAGAAATACATAAAGCTCATGTAAAAAAATCAAGAAGTGTACTCAAGAATATTTCTGATAAATTAGCGTATAAGTGGGGTTGCAAAATTATGCGGGTTTTTTTGTACCCAAAAAATAAGAGTAATAAGAAAAAGGAAAAAGAGGAAAATCATTTGAATAATTTGAATTTTTTAAAAATTATATGTTATTTAAAATAATAATATCTTTCATTTTAAAATATTTTTTTTAGAAATTCGAGGATTTCTATTTTAACATATAAGAATAAATAACTTTATTACTCTGACTGAATAAATCCCAAAGCTGTCTAATAGTGTCCTCTCCCCCTTAATACATAGGAATAAATTCTAACAATAAAAGTTTTTTTCTTCGTTTAAATATGCATTACCTATAAAAGAAAGTTTAAATTATTCAATTTCATTTTAAATATTCTCAGCGATATTACTGGAATCGTGGCAGTTCAAGAAAATTAACTCTCTATTCAGAATTACTATACAATTAAAATTCATCCAATATTTAAAGAATGACAGTTTTTTGATAAAATTGTTGTAATAGAGTATTATAAAAGAGAATAGCATAAGTATTTCAAATTTACTCTTTAACTATTCATAATTTCTATAGAGTGAAATAAATGAGTTGTGTTGCGACGCCTTTGAATTATTTCTCATTCTTGAATTTGTTCTAGATCACAACTGTGACAACACAACTCTGATGTAAGTCAGAATTTGAAGGGATGTGATGAGGCTATCTCTCACTGTTCTTTCATTACATTACTTTATGATGACAGTAAAATATAATCTGTTGTTTAAAACGCCACGTCGTAGTTATAGTTAGCTTCGTGAGTTTTTGAATGTATCTGTGCTGTGCTTCGTGTTAATAAATTGATTTTAATTTTGTAGAAATGAGTATATTTAATTCCAATAACCAGAATGTAAGAATAGATTAGTAGGTTACAATTGTGCCAAATTACAAATATTGCGACTCCCTATTATAGATCATAGAACGAAAGACATTAATTAATTTTTATACTCTTGTTTTGAAATATTTTGTATTAAAAATCCCTTTTAAACGAAAGGAACATCCAAGTAACTAATTTTTTTTTCAATTAATAAATGTACATTAATATGATAAACGTATTCCGAAAGCCACCAAAGCAAAATTTAAATATATTTATCTTCCTTTATTTTCTATATTTTTCAGCGACTAGAAAGTAAAGCACATTATTTAATAGATAATATTTTAATATCGGGCATGCCATTTTATTTAAATGGTTTTGTTGATTAATTAGTTAAATATTCTTTTATTGAATTTGAATGTATTTTAATACTGTATTTGGGATTTTAAAGCAGATATGTCTTTCTTGCAGAAAAACGCTCTTCTGATTGTTTTTTTATGAGAAATATATTATAGCGTCATGGATTTCAGGAAATGTTCGGATTTACTCAGAAATTTCCGTTAGATTTCGAGAACTGCTTTGATCTTCGCCCGCTTAAAAACTGCTTGAGTTCACATTTTTTCTGGGATAATTCGTTTAGGAGATCTGTCGACGATTCATGAATAAACTAATTCTGACCCAACATTTCAGAGGAATTTGTTAATACTTTGACTCATTTATCAATGTTTTTGTCTGTTATGCTAAAGTTTCATTCATTTTCGTAGATATAACAGACATTGCGAGATTACGTAATATTTCTGGAATTATTGTTTACTTCTTTTGTTTATATTATTCGGAGCTTGCAGCCAGATTTTATGAATTTATAAAATGAGGACGATATGTTTTTTGTCTCATTAGGTTAGAATTTCTGGTAATATATGAACTTTTGATGAAAAATTTGGAGTAAATAAATCTTATAAAAATTATAACTGATTTTTTTTGTACATCAGAAAAACATTTCATTACAGGGGACTATACAATGATGGGGTATTCATAAATTGAATTCCCATCCACTGCCGTAAATATATGAATAATACTATTATAACGATCATCGTTAGAGTTATGCTAAATAAAATAAGTTAATTCAGATTAGTTTAATTTAATGTATTGAAATATTTTTAATTTCAGTAACAGTTTATTTTTATCAACTTTGACCAATTTTAATTAAAAATATCCTTAAGAATTTGCAATAAAAAAAACTAGATACCTTGGAGAACTAAGTGTTGGTTGTTTAAATATTCTTTTTCATATAAAAACAAATGTATCTTATAAATGCCACCCAAATCTTTTGATACAGAAAAATTCGGGCATTTTTAAAAAATATTCCAATTACATTTATTGTATGATTTTACTACTTCTGAAATTATTATCTTTTCCATATTCAGCTATATTTGAGAAAATAAATAAATATAATAATAAATATCATTTCTGACAAGAAATAGAACTCACAAAGTACTTAAATTCTAAGACTTTTAATCACCGAAATATCGATATTGTTTGAAGAAGCCGATTATAATTATAATTAGATATTTTCAAATTTAATAATTATGCTTTTTAAGGATAAGATTCATAAATCGAACTACGAATAAATATATTGACTGTGCGTTCTCTTCCTACAAAAGCTTTAGAGATAAAGCAGAATTGGCTAAGGGAAGTGAATACTGTAAAAAAATAATTATAATTAATATAATATGAAGAAATTTCCAGAAAATATTTCATATACACTTCTCCCCACTGCCAATTGCGAAAATGCTTTAAGATTTTATATTATTTAATATTTCAGCTGATTTGAGTGTTTTGAATTAGATATGTATCATGTATATTCTTCAAATAATTTTGCTAAGAATGTTAAATGGGATAAATGTCTTTTCAATTTAAAACTTTCAATTTATTAGTGCGTGAAAGCTCCGTGAGTGTAAGAGATGATAGCAACTTATAAGTGTTTTTTTCAACCTTTAAATAAATTTATTTAGTAGGAAACAGTCCTGTACTTTTAAAATTTCAAACTTTCTAGGCAATATATTTCACAACAATTTTATGAATTTTACATAAGAGGCAAAATTAGCAGGGAGGTTTTGAAAATAGCTTAAAGCAAAAATTTAAGCAAAGATTCAGTTTAAGCAGAAATTCAGAAAGAATTAACTTTAAAACATACTATAAAATTCAGATGAGAGAATTTGAAATTGCATTTCAAAAAGTAATCGTATTTTCAAAAACTAAAATGTAGAATTTATCATGTGAGACCATTTTATACAAACATTTGTTCATTAATATAATTTCTTAATTCATTAATAATTATAATATATAATAAATAATTAAAGAGGAAAAAAAATATTATGACTTATATTAAAAATGTCCAATGAACAAGTCACTCCATTATAAAATACAATTAATCTGAAATTGATCAGGAAATATTCAATGCATAAACGTATTTATGGGTGAATAATGTAAATGTTTTTAATGCTAAAAAATCAAATTTCATTTAATTTTAAATACAAATCATCATTTGGTAGCTATGCCGCAAAAGGGAGTGCTTTTTAATCTACAATTCTTTTAAAAACCAATTTTACGCCTAAATTACATTAAAATAGTTTAAGACATATGTTGGAAAATTTATAGGAAAATATAAAAATTTTTTGAACGTAACTATTGTGCAATTAATTACGTTCCTTAATCATCAGTCCGTTAAATCATATATGTTTTTTATATCCTTTCATAATATTCTAGTAAATTTTCTCTTTTATCATACATATAATTACTATTCGTAAGTACTTTCTGTGGTCATTGAGATTCAAATGAAAATAGGTTGTTGAATTTCTTTAAAGAAATTGGCATGCTTTCCAAAAGATGCAATTAGTTTTGGATACATGTATAAATTATTTATACTAAGGCATATATATCATGCAATGAAGATATACGGCATACACGTATATTCTGATTAACTAAGAAAGCGTAAAATCCCAACATTCTTAGTGAGGCGAGTGGTAGAAGATAACTTTGAGCACAAGTCCATATACTTCGAAAATGTTAGTATTTTAAAGGATCGTTAACCTTTAAAAGGAAAATAGAGGAAACTTTAACAGTAACATTAAATGCTTGGCAAATCTGGAGTTGCTTGTAGGCCGTTTCATCTCTATGGCTCGTTTCACAGAAAACTACTTGAAGTTAATGGAATATTTCAGTGGTTATAAAAGACCTAATACACATATTTAAACTAGTCTGGGCAGTCTCATTTTAAGAAGGATTTATCCGATGATAACGACTTGTACAAATATAATCTTCCTCTCTCTCTCTTCACAATTTCCCTGTTAAGTTGTCGGCTTGTATCTTTTGTCACATTAGAGTTTTTTCCAAATGAAAAATTTAGAAAATAGGCAAAAAAAAATCCTTAGGTTTCAAACAGAAAAATTCCTTTCGACGCAAAGATTACTGATTCAGGACGCAAAAGCGATATCTTTACCGACACCAATAATCTGTCTGTCAGGAACAATAAAAAAAATGAACAACGCCCTAAACGCTTCTGAAACGATAACAGAACGACAAGAATTCTCATAGAATAAAATAATTCCTGTATAAAATCAGCACTAAACATATTATTAGCTACAACTTTGTTTTTAGGTATTAAAAATTAAGATGGATACGATTTTGATAAATTTCATCTTTTTTTTCAAAAAAAAAGTTTTTTGATTTTTAAACTTTCTAGGTTATATTTCACGATCTACCTGGAAAAGTCAAATTTAGTTATTATATACTAAGTGAACGCGATAAAATTCAAGTAAAATTCTTTATTGATTCAGAGTTTATGGAAGCGAAGGTTTTTAAAAAATATTAACTTTTCACATCAGTAACATAACATAAAATTATGAAAATGCATGATTATCTCTACTTTATAGTACCTCTGTTGGAATTGCTAGTAACAAAAATCCATCTTAATAAAGTTAAAAAAATCAAAGTATTGCATCAAAAACTTGACTCAGTTTGAAGTGTTGCAAATAGAAAATTGTTCTTTCTTTGATCTATTACTTGATATAATCCATACAAATGAATTATTTTGATTTCACGAAGCAATCCAATCAAAACGGAAAATAAAGTTTTTGTAAAATTATTATACTGGTGTTCTAGACACAGATATTCTGTGTCTCCGATGTTATGTAAGCATGATTAGAAACATTTTAAACAAATATATCAACCTCTTCAGCACCTTCTCTTTTCCACAAAAATTCCGGTTTCTCTTCAGCTTTTCAGTGTATTTGAACAAAGAAAAAGAAAAATTCCAAAAAGTAAGCATTTACAAATCGCTTTAAACTTTTAAATATTTTAAAATGTAGAAGAACACTTGAAGCGCGTTACGGAAACCACTGTAGAAGTTTCATTTTAACTCACTAGAAGCTTTATGGACACCGGAGAAGTTAATTAAAAAGTGTATCATTTTTAAAAAAATCGGAAGCTATTATATATTTTTTCGAAATTCCTTTTTCAATCACAGTAAGTAATAAGAGTGAAATTAAAGTGGCAGTGACTGCAATGGTTCCATATTACAAGGAGCTAAAACACCCTTTAAGGCAGTGACACAAGTATATATGAATGAAAAGCTGTCTGATAAATAAACACTTCTAAGTTTTTAGGTACAAAAAGTAACATATATTGTAAGATAAAATTACCTCTACTCAAATTACCGTACATATTTTCCCGAAGAGAATTTTTTTTTTTTTTTTTTTGCTATTGATGACAATAGGACTCTAATTTCAGTTTCCAAATTTCTACTAAAGCGACGATGACTATTCAAATCGCATTGAATAACGATGTAAGCCCATAATTGGTTTCTAATTACACGTCTAAAGCCATTCAAAATAATATCAAAAATATTTTTCTTTTAAAATCGCAGGATGCATTTCAGATACTAATTTCTACTAAAGCAAGGATAGACATTCATATAAAATTAAATGCCAATGTAAACCATTAATTGGCTTCTAATTCCATATCTAAAATCATTCATTTACTATGCTATCAAGGAGGTAGTTCTTTTATGCAGCTGAAAAATCGTAAAGTGAATTTCATATAGATTTCACGATCCTTTTTCGCAAATCAATGAATGTGTATTCGGTAACTATCAATTCACAACAAAGAGTTTAAATAAAGTGATATTACGTAGCACTACTTTCCGATGGTGCAAACTGCAACGAATCCAAGAACACAAATGTTGCATCAATAAACAAGTTACTCACCCTAAATAATTAATAGAAAATCAATTCATTACATGAAAAAGTGTTTCATGACATATACCACGCTGTACTAACATTCTACACCCGACTGTCAAAAGACGCTTAAATGAAATTAAGGACTTCTTAACACTTAATGCTTTCTGTTCATGAAATTTGAGTTTCTGCTTGCTGGGAATGTAGGGGAAAAAATAGCAATGTGAATAAAATAATGATAATTTAAAATGTGAATGAATAATAGTGAGTGAATGTCGGGTCAAATTTTCTGTAACGTGAATATGAATGAATAATAATAATAAATTTGAATGAATAAAAGCGAAAATACCAACCTTTTCTCTGCAATGAAAATTATACAATACGTAATTTATTTAAAAAATAATTTTAAACAATTTTTAGGGAAATTTTTATGTATAAATCCGTAAAATTTCTCTGACAATGTGAAGGAGTAAAAATAATAATGTAAATAAAATAATAATAAATGTGAATGAATATATATGAATATGACCATACTTTTTCTAACTTGATTGTGAATGAATAAAAATAACACTATGAATAAAATAATAATTATTATTATTATTGTAAATAAATAAAAGCGAATGAATGTACCTTTACGAAGCTGTACTTTTCGGTTGCAATAAAAATTACACACTTCAAAATTTAATAAAAACTGTTAATGGAAATTATTTTTTCCCGGAAGCTTTATGCATAAATGTTGTAATTTTTTCTTTTACACTTGTGTATGATTTATTATAAAATTCCTTCCGAACTTGTGATTATAAGAAACCGTTACATTGAAGGAAATAAAATTAGACTATTTGCGAAAAATATTTTCTCTCACTTGATAAACTTAATCAGGCTTTTTTCTCTCACAGTTCGAAAATTAGATTTAACACTCTCGTGTAAAAAGAAGCGAATAAAAGGAAATAGCAAAGAATAAAAGGAAAATACTGATGTGCAAGTTAGTTCCCTTCAATTGTTCTTTTAGTCTCTTAAAAGTGAAGGTGACATGCTTATGTCAAGCAGACTAATTTGTGAGTTTTACGGCCACATTGAGTTTCTTTATATATCTTAAAGCGCAATAAAGGACATAGTTAAGAGTGTTCTTATTTCTTCACTTCTACTCAATTTTTATTTCTTATTTTATTTCTGCAATTGGAGCCCACATTCTACCAACTACAGCTAGAAATTTCATCTTAATTTTGTCTTTAATATTATAAAAGTCGCACTGTTTGGGTTCATAAAAAGTGTAAATAATTAACTTTTAATTCTAGAAGTCTGTTCTAGAAATTTCTTTTCTCACAGCATTCTTACTTTACAAAATTTTCTTACTTCATTGTATAAAATTATATAATATATATATATATATTAAGGTTCTTTCATAAATATAAGAAAATATACAATTCAGTATATTTAAACAGCTGTTATTTAAATTACACTGAGTGAATTTTACACTTATTTCTTATTTAAAAATCGGGTTTAAAACTATGAAAAAGTGAAGATTACATTTAAATCTTATAAAAACTTTTTTTAAACTTAAATTTTAGAATGAAAAATTGAAATCATTCTATATTTTCAAATTTTCAACAATTCTGCTTTTCAAAAATTTCGGGTTCCACGATTTTATTTTTTGTCAGATTTCAATAACGCTTAGCAATATATATCACACAGAACTTTAAAAATTTAATGTCAATATAATTATGGCTAAATGATAAAAATAAGTATAGAAAATACATGAATTTAAGACATACTAAATGAGTGAAAATTTTGAGGACAATGTAATAATAATTAATTCAATGTTTGAAGTGATTCAGCAGATACTTATTTGATTACATAATTTAAATTTCCTTCTCCTCTCATATTAGTACCGAATTTATTTGCAATTTTATAAAAGTAACAATGTTGAGCTAAAATAAAATTTAATATATAAATAAAAAACTAAGATATTAAAAATGTTAATTAAATTATATTCTCAAACCTTCAGTTTTGTATAAAAAAGGAAATTGTATAAATAAAATCTTTGTTTTATTATTTTGTATCTTAAAACGTATGAAATGATAACGTATTCATATATTCAGTTCTTTCTTTTTATTATTCGTTAGAAATATTCTTCGAATGCTTTAAAAAGATCTGCTATTCTCAAAAATTAAATGCATGGTATATTTAGTTCAATGAAATGAGACATTTATTTTTCTCTACCTTTGTTGTATCAATATAGTTTTGATACACAAAAAGCTTATTATATAAAATGTTTAAAAAGTATAATTTATTATTTGCCTCAGCTTTTAAAAAGATAAATAATTAAATACTTTTCAGAATAAATACAATAAATATCACTAGATATATTTTAGGCGAACTTTCAATATGAGATATTAGTATAAAATTTAAATAATATACGCATCATCAGAGCAGTAGAGCTTTAAAATAGTGTCAAAACCTTATATGACTAAGGTTATTTTGATGTTATAATAAATGTAAAATTTTATTTTAACATATATATTCTAAAATCGAATATGATGCTTGTCGATTTAAATTATTTCAACTTAATATATGCCTAAATACAAATTTTTTCTTGTTTTTTTTTTCCTAAAATTTTAGATTTTTTTCTTCAAAATCATGTTTTTTTTCCAGCTAGCATTTTAAGTTTGAATTTATTCCCAGATTTCAATATTTTTAAAAGTTCATCTCGATATTTATTTCTAAGAAAAGATATTTCTTTCAAACAAATAATCATATATGTTTTCTTCCATTAATTTTGTCCTTGGTTGTTTGCAAAAGTAAAAAAAAAAAAATGAAATTGATGCAGGTTTAAGAAAAAACAATAAAACATTTCGTTAAAATATTCGTTACTCAAGATTTTCATAGTTTTTGATAGTAAAATGTATCCATTTGTAAATGGCATGTTTTTAAATTGTAATCTTCAAAAATAGTTAGTAAGATTTTCAATATGAACTGTACAAATGAGGAAATAAAACTTTCATAAAGTCGCTACTGTTTTTAATGTGTATTCTTTATTTTCTTTCATTTCAGAAACCAGAAAAAAACCTAGAAAAAGCAACTTTAGGAAAAGATTTATTACTGTTAAAAATGTTTCATACACAACTGAATTTAAATAAATATTTCTGTTTAATTATCCATGAGAAGGAATTTAAAGTCTATCAAACTAAAAAAGAAATATAAAAAAGCTGAGTAAAAAAAAAAGTAAAAACAGAGCGTTTCAATAGAAATTGAGATAGAAATATGTAATGTGTTGAGAATTCTGAGATGAATTTAAAACGAAGTTCACAAAAAGGGTGAATATCAAATGACAAAAGGGTCGAGACATATAATTCACCCCTCCACAATGAAGAATGCAAGGTATTTTTTTCTTCAGTGTACTCTAAAACTATTATTATGAAAGAAACGCGTTCATTCTTTTAAGATTACTCCTTCAATGGTAAATAAGAAGACTCGAAAAAATAACTTTAAAGGTCAGAATTCGTAGTAAGAAGGGAAGGAAATGCATCTTTTTACATGTAACAAATTGGAGAAAAGATTCATAGAGTATTACACCTGAGAAATGTTTAGCATATAATAACTTCCTTTCGATGACTGTTTTCTTTTATATTGGAAAGAGCTGAAAAAATATTTCAAAAATGCAACTACCTGTATTATTAGAGTAGAAAAGAGAAACATTTTATCACAAAAAGTCTTTCAATATATATATATATATATATATAAAATACAGAGAGAGAGCAATTTCTACAAATTTTTTTAATGTTCACTTATATAATATTATATTTTTAAATTTCATCAAATATATTTTAATAAATATTAAATATATATTTAATGAATTACCTAGAACAGGTGTTGAAAAGAAAAGGTGCGAAGTGGTAATGTGAGTATAAATAAAAAATTTATTCAAAATGATTGGCCTGAGCACAACCATCTCATTGATTAATAAGCTTACGATTTCTTTGTTCCCAGAATTCTAGGGGTCCTGACGAGAACCAGTCCTTCACACGTCCTTAAAATCGCTGTCTGAGTGAAAACGTTTCCCTTTCAGATGTTTTTTCAAGAGATCAAGCACATGAAAATCGTTGAGTGCCATGTCCGTGTTGTAGGGCGGATGGTCGATCTGCTCAGACTTTGATTTGTTCAGTTCCGCGTGTGAGATCCCGGAGATTTGTGGAAGCGAATTATCAAGCAACAAACCATGAGTTGTCCCGAAGCTTTGTTCTTGATGGACATGCGTAGTCTTCGGAGTTAATGCTTCTTCTGCACTTGAGCAAATTCAATAAATAGAGGGTCTTGGATGACGAATTCTAGGGCTCTGTGAAGGACTGGGTCTCTCCATGGCCACAGGAATTCTGAAAACTGGGAATCCTTTTTCTCATCAATCAATAGAATCGTTGTGCTCAGGACTTTTGTGTATCTTTGGAATAAAATCTTCATTTATATAGTACCTTTTCATTTGAGTATCACTTGTATTAATCACTTTATGAACATGTACTAAAATTTACTACATTATTTAATATATTAAATTTTTGGAGAACATTCTTTCGGAAATTTGCATTTACATTTGTCTAGTCTTAGAATTTTCTGAAATAAATTTATCTTGGTTGAAAATGAAATGCGTGGATTGCAAATAGTGATAAATTTTTGATCTTTTTGATAGGCTAAATAGAAATTCAAGGAAATACTTTAGACAATTACATATTCAATTGCTCAAATATTAACTTATTCGTCAATATCTCTGTCTGTGATTTAAAATTACCTATATTGCTTTGTAAAATCAATTTCTAAATTTGAATGGTATTTGGGAAATTCCTTGCTACTCTTTGGCAAAATTGTTTATAAGTTGCTGAAACATTACTTTATATAATAATATCATGTTTTCAGTTAATACTATGTATCGAATCTGAGATGGTCTCTTAATAGATAATAAATATCTGTTTGCCGGAGATTCCGCTATATGCTTTATTTAGAGTCACTGTGATATCTATGAGAAACTGATTCTCTTGTTTTCTAAGAAATGATATAATTATTTTCTATTTTTTACAATAAACAGAATTGATGTTCTTAGTTTTAGAGTTAAAGGCAATCAGGTCACGGCAAGTAATCTCTGTTGTATGTGTGTGTATAGCCTTGTAACAAGTATCATGGCTGAAAATGCCAGATTAGATGATTGATTTCTTTTTGAAATTCAAAGGTGAACGCCGTCCTAAAATCATTCAAAATGTCAGATGGTGAAAAGAAAGTGTGTACCTTCACTTGTCATCAACATTTATCTGACTTATCAATAAGTCATCTGAACACTTTATGGTGATTGAGATTATTTTATTCACAAAAATGGATCACTGTTCAAATCGAAACTATTCGGTTCTGCATATCTTTCTTAGCTGAAGTATATGAAATCACCAAAAGCATTGTAGATTGTATGAACCTTCCAAATTCCTTTGATAAATTATTTCTTCTTTTGAAGTTAACTGTATTATCATGCGCATACAAATGCTAAGGAAACAGAAAATCAAGACGTGATCCTTATTACAGTACGGAAAAGCTGAAAGTCCCTATGAATAATAACATACTGACACATTTAATGCTGCTCTCTGTTAGTACACACGCACACACACACACACACACACACACACACACACACACACACACACACACACACACACACACACACACACACAATATTAATTATTTTATATATATATTATTATTTTATTAATTTATTCTGACAATAAGGAATTTTCAATTTGCGACAAGCTGGTTCTTTATTAAATGATTAGAATAGATATTTTTTTTGGAACTTTAGAACATTACAAAACATACGCTCTCATATTCAATCTTATTTCATTCACGTAAATGGAACACTAAAATTCATTGCTTAAATATATATAGTTTGAGATATATCAAACCTAAAAATCCATCATGCTGGCATAATATTAATTTCAATCAGACGCTTGTTTAGGGAAAGATTTCTTTCAAATTGCTTTCCTGATATTTGTCTGCGATTTCATGATATATAGTGATTAAGAAAAAAGTATACTGTTAGTTGTATTTCCATAAGTTTTTTTTTTAAACAAGGCAGTTTAATTTAATGACAGCTCCATTGCCTTAAGATTTTATGAAAAGTTTTGCAACTTTTCTGATATTAAAACATAATAGAAAAATGTAATACTTAAAATAAACATATATATTAAAAGTAAGATTTGTATTTTTTTTTTAATTGGTCAAAATTAATTTGAAAACGCTGTTTTGAAATCTTTCAAGATCGATCAAGGTTGAGATGCAAACATTTGTCTTCTATTTATAATGTAATGCTCATAGAAACTTTTTACATGGATATTGATAGATTATTTTGAAAATAAATATTGTTTATCACAACGCTGACCTACTGTTTTTTGCTTTAATTTTTTTTTCTTGCTTTGAATCTCTCGTTTATGAATTCAATCTATTAAGCTGAAGAATTTTGAAAGCACAGATATTTCTTTTTATAATGATAAGCTCTTATAGCACTTCTTATTTTGATTTTATTTTCACAAAGTTGTATCTGAGTCATTTTTTAAAATTTTTTTATTCTTTTAATATGTCAATTTTTTTTTTTTTGCTTTAAAATGGTGGTTTCCTCTATCTAGTTCTACTAAGTAAAACGCAGTAATGTATTTACCGCTCATGTAATATTTTAATATTTATCCCACTTCATACTTTTTTTACTTATGAAACATCTCGAACAAAATCTTTAGTTTATATATATAATTTAGTTTATATAAAATCTTTATATATATATATATATATATAAAATACTAGTATGAAATTCCATCTATGTCTCTTTTGATGTTATTAGTATGCAAAAATTGCTTATTTCATTGCTTTTATATGATCTAAGTAAATCAATTGATCAAAACGATTTAAAAATAAATGCATTCATCTACTCTCATAATATCCAGCTATTAAAAAATTTTATGTTTATTTCAGTTTTCACCCTTAAGATTCTATTTGTTCTTTGAAATAGCATTCATAAAAATAGAATTCTTTTGATAAGAACTTAAAAACCATATACAGAAACAACATTTGATTAAACTGGAAACATTTAAAATGAAATTCAAATTTCTTTTGTGAAATATGCTTTGCTAACCTTGTTTTTACGTGAAGAGATTTTGGTCTAATTATATATGTTGAATCTATTTTACGGAAATTTCTTGGAACCACTCGGCTTTTCTCATTATGGAATTAAGTTGTCACGATAGTTTCTGTTTTATTTTCTACATTCCAAAAAAATTGAGATCTTTTGTGATATACCTATTTTGAGCATTTCTTTTTGCGGTCTATTTTGAAAATCATGCTTTATTTTTTTCGGTTTGAGAATCAAATTTGATAGAAATAATTTAAAATGTAAATTCACCATCGAATTCGGTATAAAATTGATTCAAATCATCCAAAAATGAAATTTAAAAAAAATGTTTAATTCATTGTGATCTCTTATTTCAGTATTTTTTTTCCAATTTCACATGTAAATTTTTAAGAAATGATAATAAAAGAAATTTTTTAAAAAATATTTATAGTCTAATAGACATTATTACAAATGTATACAGACAATATCTATCATTGCAAAAGCAAATTCAAAACTCAATTCCTACAGTTTAAAATTTTATTAGCATAAAAAATATTGTTGCTCTTTTGTAACAACCTATAATCAAATAAATTTATTCCTTATGAAAGAGAGTAAAAATAAATGAAAAGAAAAAATAATTCAGAAGATTTATTCATTATGAAGTTCTTTTTACTAAAACAAACATTTGTAAAACGATAAGTCATACAACTGATCTCCGACCCACTCTAAGGCACACAGATAAAAGCTTGTAAGACTGAATGCTACAGCAACACTGCCGGGAACTGTGGTAGATCATTTTCCGCCTATTGGCCATCACCAGCCACTGTACAACACTCCCCGTAAGGATTACGTCCCCTCATCGATGGTAGGGGCAGTGCCTCCACCTATCATTGTACCCACTGGGTTGGTGAGATCCAATCACCATACGGGAAGCATCTCATCCTCATTTCGAAATTTCCCCTGGGGTCTTTGTAAAAGGACAAAAAAGAACAACACATAGCAAAATAATTTCTTTAAGAACACGTTTATTCGAGGTTTACTGTTTTATTTCATTGTGAAATATGATTCAGATTCAGTTAACATGCAGAATTACACTAATGAACTGATTACTTAGTAATAGAATACAGGAGAGTACTCATAACCATTATCAAGTGAAGTTTTATCTCAAACTCAGTTTTAAGGTTCTATCAAAATATTTATTTCTCAGCAATGAAAGAGGTACTAAACTTCTTAAAAATAATGTTACTAAATTTCATGTTCAGGAAAACATATGTTGACAGTAATTATTTTGTGATTCTCTTGGAATTTTTGAGAAGCATGATTTAAAAATGTTGAAGGTATATTAAAGACAAAAATAATTGTATTTCTAAAATTCTCGAGGTGTTTACATTGATCATTTTGATCAAAATAGGTAATTAACAATATTAATTAATCTCTAAACATAAATACCTGATATGACAAAGAAGATATTTTCGATGTTTTATTACAAAATACAGCATTATCATTAATAAATTTATTTACTGTAATAAACATTTTATTTTAATTTAATGATAATGGATTATTGATGTAAAACAGGAATTTCTAAGTAAAAATGGCAAAAAAGTTACTTTATACTATTTAAATATTATACTTTAAATTCATTTAAAAGATTAACAGTATAATTTATTTTTGTGTATGCAAAAATACTTACTCTGATTTTGTACAGTTTTTTGAGAAGTTTATATGGAATTTACGAAATATTCAAATTATGTTTTTTTGACATGCAGCATAAACGCAAAAACCAGGATATCTTATGAGTATCTACTTCAATTATTCATGCATGTTTAGTTCCTGAGCACCCTTTTTACTGCATTTAAGCTGTAAATGAAAACTAGTAATTAAAGGTACACATGACTAGTTGGAGTTAGAACTTCAATCACAAAACGGTAAGAAAGACATTACTATAGTAAATTAAAGGCCAGAGATCATCAATTATTCCGAATGAGATTTGTAGAACAAGAGTAATATATTACTCTTGATTATATAATTAATATATAATTAATATAGAGAGTTACTATACTAGAGTAAAATTAATGAAGCATGCATATGTTTACTAGCGATTTTGAAATTTCTAGACAGTATGCATATATTTTTCTATTTTGAAGGAATTATGTTCTCCTTTATATTACTCCAACTTTAATGTTACCATAAAGAGCTCAGAAAACTTTCAAAGCAACACATAGAGGCATGTCAAGTCCAATCTTAAATTCAATTATCTGAAGCAGACGAATTTGTCAAGTATTCTTTGTACTGGCATGTACAAAAAAATATTCAGCACATATTTTGCTGCTGCTAATTTAACAATTCCAAAATTTTCAAATATCAAAATATTCCTACAAACATGTTCGATCCGAATCTTTAAATTTTAAAAGCTACATACTTTGCGGGATGCTCAGTTATATTTTTTAATCAAATTCAATTTGTTTCACAATAATAATAACTATTATTCTTTTTAACTTAATCTCAAGAGAATATTTCCTTAAAAATTATTCATTTAATGGTACAAAACCTGATATAATCAATCTGACAAATGCATAGTTAATCAAAATCAAGCCTTATAAGATTTCTGTCCAATTCCAACCATATATTTTAGTATCAACAAACCTATTTAACTTTAAAAATGAGTGAATTTCTAAATAAATTTCAAAAAATTGTTCAGAAAAAAAAATTACGTCACTTTTGGAGAACAAATGAAATATAAAAAGTTCCTTTGTTTTTGCTGTAGAAAATCTTTATCTTCAACAAATGAAACTTTAACTGCAGTATATAGCTGCTCACATTTGAAAACCAAATTAAGATTCAACCGATCTTTTTAGAATAATAATAGCAATCAAAAAAAAATATTTTTTATTATGTTCGGATGGAGAATCCATTTTCTGAAAAAAGAGATAGTAATTTCGATTTCCATTACTTCACCTAGAAAAAAAGTCATAATAGAAAAGAATTTTACTCTAAATTCAAATTGTTTTAAATATTTTGCATGCATGCACATTTCTTAAAATTTAAAATAAAGTATAAGAAAGCAACACATGCAGCTTCAATAAATTGCATCAAATCCCAAACATGATTTAAACATAATTGTTATTTTTCATTGTTAAAAATATGATTGTTATTTTTATTAAATGCTATTTTCGTATTCGTTTAAATGAATCACAACTATCTAAAATGAAATTAGTTTTTTATATTTTGTAATCTATACACTTGGACTTAAACCTATTTTCAAAGAAAGTAACAGGTAAGTATAATTAAATAAATATATTTTAAATAACGCTTTAATGGGATAATTTTTGTTTCTTGTATGGGTTTTCCACAATTCTCTATTTCAAAATTTACTAAGATTTAGAATAGAAGAATACTGAAAAGGAACGTAAGTGATATTTAAAGAGAAAAAAAAAATACCATTATTGTTTCAGAAGTTTTTTAACTAAAATGATATAAGACTTATTTAAAAAAATTATATTTACATATGTCATAAAAAATATATAATTGGTTTCTCTCAATAATTATAATTATCTATAAACATAAAAAATATTATATATATATATATATATATATATATATATATATATATATGTGTGTGTGTGTGTGTGTGTGTGAGTGTGTGTGTGAGTGCGTGCGTGTGTGTGTGTGTGTTGAAATATAAAAATGTATATTATAGGGACAGATAAACTGAATTAAAGTAGCTTAATTATAATATATTCAAAACTTTTCATCAATTTAATTGATCTAGCGAATCCTAAAAATTTTTTCCCTTTTATATTTATTAATAAATTTACATGCTTTGTAGATGAAAAATGACAATTAATGCTTGTTTTGATTTTATTATATTCTAAGAATTTCTCACCAGTTGAATTGCTTTATGATAAATTCAACAAAGAAACCTTTTTGGCGACCTTAAGTAAGCTTCTCACACCACAACAATTTCCCAATAATATTATTTTAAATATGCTAGAGTTGGGACAATTATGATGCTTTAAAATATATGAAGTAAACTGACACATTTAAAAATAATTGACTAGTCAGTTTCTTTTATCTGATGAATTGAAATATTATATCTTCATTGTACATTTTTTTTCTAGAGGAATACATTTATATATTTTTTTCATGAGTAAGCTTGAATTCAATATTCCAAATTTATTATGCAATACGTATTTGGAAGCCTGATAGTCAAACGCCACTTTTTACTTGCAGTTTGCCTTAAAATTATTTATTATTATAATTCACATATTTTTATGAAGTAAGATTTGTAAGATAGTATATTATTGCAATTTAATTGAAACAATTTAATTAATACTTTACATTAAAGTATATAATATGGCTTGAAAATTCTGTCCATAAATTCGTATTGCATGGTAGGGTATTTATGGAAGTAATCCACGGATTTTCATATTGACTACTTAAGGTTATGATCACCAGACGCGTAATAGAATTGAAGAATGGGTCAATTAAGAAAATGTCAAGAATAATTTTTTGTAGCCGGAGTTTTAAATTTGAATAATATATATATATATATAATATAATATTCTGTTCTAGAGTCTAGAGTTTTTAATGAAACGGAAGTAAACAAGTTTTTATTTATTTTTTCCTTAATGCTAAACTTATATTTTGTGTTTACTGCAATGTACCATTTTTCTATGCCAACATTTGTGTTTATCTTTTTATTCACTGTTTTAATATTATTTTGTACTTATATAATTATGGATTTTTATTTCTTATTCATTTTATTGTAAATCGCAAAGAATGTTTTTAAAGTTTTAATGGATATATAAAATTTAATCAGAAAATTTTGCTAATTCATATTGATTGTTATTTGAGAGAAATTTACATGTAATTGTTTAATTAATAAGGGAAACAAAATTTTAAATTGAATTTAAACAGGAAATGTCCTCTACTTCTGCTAACAGCAATGTGTGCCAAAGGGGTAATATCCTATGCTGGATAATTTAATGACTAGTCAAATCGAGGTAAACAATTTATCATAGACGACCATTTCACTGTCCAATATAAGAGACTTAATAGTCTCGAAAAGCGGTGTTTATCCATTATTATGATCACACTGAGAAGTTAATAAGTATTATAAACGGTAGCCCTCTGAATTAAACACTCTAATCCCAGTAAACGGGGTTTCATGTGCTGAGAGTTTGTGAGCAAATGATTAATGAACAGAGGTCCAATCTTAAGTATGTGTGTGGTGACCAGTACTATCTTAAATGAACATAATAGACCTCGTGTGTGAGATCTCGTAAAGTCACTTGTATAAAGACTTTTGAGAGATGATTAATATACGAGGTTGTTCTAGTAAGGGACTGTTATACATAATCAACTGTTTCCGAAGGCAATTCATTAAGCTGAAAGTTCTCCATTTAAGATGCCGCCCGAATTCAGTGCGATTTAATGCATTTTAATCAACCTTTCAAAGAAGAATAAGTCCTTTGCAATCTACATAATGAACTTTAATTAATTAAATAATATTTATTCTGTTCTATGAGTAAGATAATTTAGATATTTAATATATGATTCAATTCTATAATGAAGTTATTTATGTGTTTATAAACTTGATAATAATGCTATTTCCCATATGCTCAACATTTTCATTATGTCATAAATTCAAGTAGGTTAATATTTTTCATATTAAGTATTTAATTTTTAGAAGTCATTGTATATAATTATCAATTTAATTACATGCACTGTAATAGATTTTTAATATCGTTTACTCTTAATGCAGAATAAATCGAATGGAATATTTATAGTTTATATTTTTATAATTGAATAAATTAATTTGACTATAAGGCAAGTTGCTGTAAGAGTAATAGTTAAGCTGCAATATTAAAAAGTCACAAAACTTAATATTTTATTTTGAAGAAGGCAGAGCCTTTTTACGTTTACTTTTTGTTCTTCAAAGAAACATTTTAGATAGCTTTTATTGTTTTCACTAGGAAATGAGAGAAAAAAATTCAGTTGCACATTGTGAATGACAAATAGATATTTCATAACGAAAGCTTTTTTTTTTTGAAAGAGGCAATGAAAGATATGGTTCCACATTCGACAATAAATTATCTTCTTCAATATTTCCTTTTTGTTATTTTCAAAACTTTAAAAAATGAAAATGAAACAAAGAAAATCCTTTGCACTATTCAAAAGGTATTCGCGTAGAATAATAAATTTATGTATTTTCTTTATTTCTCTCAAATTTTTTATTTTCCATTAATGAAAACTATAGAAAAAAAATTGAAAGTGAAAATGTTTTCAATTTTTTAATGATTGCGTTTACATGGTGAATGTTTAATAAGTAATATTTTATATCGAAAATTCGTATTATCTTTTTCTAATACGATTGTATAAGCTAAAAGTATTAGCCCTAAAATAATGAAATATAATTCCCTTGAGACCTATACAAAATATAAATAAAAATCATTATGAATAGAATATATGAATAATAAAATACGAGTATTATATTTACTTTCTAGAGTTTATTTTATTAAACTAAAAGCGTTTACTTTTTTATGGAATTTCTTTGAAACATTATTTTTTATTAATACATTTAAATATATTTTTCTGAAAAAGTTTGCAAAAAAGGCTTAAATAGATTTTTTGTCGTTCAAATAGATGCAATATAATTAATTAATAAAATCCTAGAAATTCACTTTCTTCAACCTACTGGACATTTACTACCTACTGGACAAACTACTGTAAATTTAAACAACATGGTTTAAATTTCAAATTAATCTCAGTTAATATTCAAAAGATGAAACTTCCTTTCTTTGCTATTTCAAAGTATAAGACCTCTTTTCTGGATGTCGACTCATTTTGAATTAGGTTAATAAATTTCAGTGTTTATGAAAGATCCACCCCATTAAAATTATTTATAAATTGGTTTTTTTATTAATTTAAAGGTTTTAAAATTATACTGACGATTATCCCATTTAATATTATGTTTCTAGATAGTTGTTCTTCAGATTTTTAAAATACTTGTTCTTGAAGTCTTAGACTGACATATATTTGAATTATATAATCATACATTTTAATTGATTTATATTTTTTCAATCTACCTAATTAATTAAAACAAAGACATTATTTTTCCATTAGTTTAATTTAATTTTTTCAAGTCTATATTGACCTTACTTTGTTAGCTACATCTACAAATTATCAAGAAGAAGGATGTGTTTTAAGTATTGAAGCCTCTCGAGTGTTCTTTATGAAGCTATTTGGATTTAACTCCTTCAATTTAAAACATGGATAAAGTAATTGAAAATTCTGAAGTAATCAAAATGGGAATTAAGATGACAAGCAATTTATGTTGTTTTGAAAAAATTGCTCCAGAGGAAATTGCTCACTGTTCCGTCAAATTCTTTCTTTTACTTTCCATTTCCACCTTTTTCTTTAAAAAAACTGCTTTAAATTAATTGTAGAAGGAATAATGTTTTATTCCTTTTTTGAATCAGTTCTTTTTAAGCTCGGTAAAGAAAAGAAATACGCATTTAAAGAAGAAAAACTGAATGTAAAAATTAGCAATTATAAAATAAATATGAGAATTAAGATAGTTCAGAAAAACCATTGGTATTAGATTAGAAATTCCATTGTTATCATTATACACTTATTTTATCAAATAGAATTCGTGATTTCACTGAAGTATTTGACACCCTATATATATATATATAAACTTCCTCTTATCATATGATCTTGAACTATATTTTTCTTTTAGAACGTACTGAGTCCATTTAGATTTAAATTTGATTCATCACAGCATTTTGTGATTTCGTTTCATCTAACAGTTTTTAACAGGTCAAATAAGTCACTAGAGAATCAAGTGTCAGCGTATTTCTTTTAAAATCATTTTTGAATTCAGTATATATTCAATGTGTGATCCGGGGCTGCCATGTGAATACTTATAAAATATAGTTTTATATACATATAATCCGATTACTCAAATTTAAAATGGATTTTCACAATGATTTAACTACAGATTTATAAAAAAAAACAAAAAAACAGATTGAATAGTCATTTTAATAAAACAATTTTCTTGCATATCATTGAAACTTTTGACCTCTATTGTAAGCCTATTTCGTATTAAAATAGTCGTTTTTTATTTCTTATTATCGTATTAAATAGTATCCATAATATAGAAATAGAGTTCCCGCTCTTTTTTTAAAATAAAAATGATGCTGAATGTTAATAAATGTTTTTGATATTTTCGAAAAATATTAAGTATTGCCTTTAGTCATGATGAGACAGCTTAAAATACTACAGAAGTTATTTTAAAGAATGACAAATATCGATTTTTCATGCCTACACTTCCCGTGATATAGTTTTTTTGATCATTTTCTTTTTTATTTCTGAATTTAAAATGAGAGGCGAGTAATAAAACTTAGGATCTAATCATAATTCTTGTTTGCAAATCCATGAAAATAGAATATAAGTTTCAAATTCAGACTCAGTGTTTGATATAAATACAGCTTTGAAAGGAAAAAATTCCAATTTTATAACTTCTATTCAATTCGGATGGTTTAAAATTTAACCACTCTCTCTTCAGTATTCTCCATTTCTATTTCCATATATTTTAAATCCACATAAATGGTTGTTATCTACAATCTGCTTTTGTGTCAATCTTAAATATATTACAATGAGAAATATTTCGTAGATTTGTTGTAAAAAATAGCAATAAATTGCAAATGTAGCTTAATATATTCTACATGCTGTTTTTGTATTTGCCATTCGATACATTCTAGAATCACCTTTCTCATCCGTTGTAATTCAAGAAATTCGTAATGCATAAATAACAAATCAGACGAAAGAAGATTTAAATGCTAACATTATAAAAAAATATTAAAACTCGCAGTTTAATTTGTGAAAGCGATATTCAAAATCACTCAGTATATATACATATATATTGATGTCTTTGAAGTCAGTTACAGAAATATTTAAAAGAGTTCATTTACTGTGGAGGGATTTTCCTTCTTGAATGAAATCTTATTTAAATCATGTAGAAGAAGTTATCAGTTTTTTATTGATCTAATGTCAAAAAATGCTAATAGTAAAGAAAAAATAAACATCAAAATTCTGAAGTGAATATACAGAATTTATCTAATACAATATTCAACTATAAACGTATTTCCGGCCTTGAAATGTTTAAAATTTCGAATAAATTTTTATAGTTTACTAGACCGGAAATTGGTTTGAAAGCAAATATATATTCAAGTTATTTTTTGTTATTTACTGCTTGAATAAAATATTAAATTCGTTTTAAAAAAATTGTATACTGAAAAGTATATATGAAAGGCCTGAAAATGTGGATATTTTAAGTATTTCTAAAGTTGCAATAATTTTACTAGTTACAATGTGAAAAAATTTATTTTACATAAAGTAATCTCTAGTGATCAATAAGTAGAAATATAATTATTATAACTAGCTAAGAATATATAATAAAACTGATTACCTTCAACCCTATTTTCAAAATTCAGAAGTCTGCGTCTAATTTGACTGGTTCAAAAATGAATTTATAAGATTTTGAAATTGGTCTGACTCAAGTTGCTGACAAGGTAGAAATTCCTGGGACACAATTTCTGAACATGGTAACTTTCCAAAAAGGCTTCTCAATGTATCTGAATGAAATATTGATTTAAATTAATATTTCAAAATACTAATTAATAATCCTTATTATTAAATGACAAAAAATAGAATACTGAAATAATGTTCATGTTAAAATAAATATTTAAAATTATCCACTTCATTGAATATTTCTATATATAGAACTAACACTTCCATATTCTGTATATACATTTATACTGTCTACTTTCTGATGTATTGAAAATCTAGTCGTCAAAATTTTGAAATACAAGGTTTAGGGTGAGATAAATATCGAAACTTTGTTTTGAACGTGAACTTTGTATCGCTTTTTCCAAGTATTCCGTTGTTCAGCAAGTTGGTATTTCCTTGTCGAGAGCATATTGCAGCAGCCGGGGAAGCTGCAAAAGAAACAGTGAATACGCTTTATTTTTTTTAAATTTAAACATCAATTCGATTGCTAATCAAATAAGGTACGTAGTTTTGTAGCTAGCGAATTTAAGAATCCACATTTAAAGATATTAAATGATATATAAATAAAAATACTCAGTAAGCTTTTATGTTCATCCTAAAATCTTGAAGTTATATTAATAATAAAAAATATTCTGAGTGTTTAATATACTATTTCTTTTGTTGATAAACCAGCTAACAGTTTAGAAAAAATTTGAATACTAAATCCACATTTATTAACAGAATTAAGGATAAAACAGAATATATGCTCATTGCCATACTTATTGCCATATTAAAATTTTCATTTTTAATTATTTAAACAACTTTCTGGTATAAAATTCATATTAAAAGCATTTTTTTATTGGTTCTCATAAAATAAAAACACACAACCATGATAAAAATTGATTTGATTGACTAAGTAAGACAGAAAGTTTTGCAAACATATTTTTAATATATTCCGTTAATTATTGCAGTTTTATTCTAAAATAGTTATTGCGGTTAAATTGCAAAACTGTAGAAGTTATTTATTAAGGAAATATCGTTAATGATGAAAGTCTATTAGGAAATAAAATCGACATTTATAGAACTGATAAGATTAAAACTATTTAATCAATTCATACATTTATTTGCTATACATGTATAAGCTAAGTGATAAAAAATATTCTTCATGGTTATTATGATTGATTTCTAATAAAATTATTTTATATCGAAAGAAGCTATTGTTTGGATATTCGAAAGGTAATTTTAAACATTATATATAAATGATTTTACTTTAAAAGGTCAAATTATAAATGTGAGTGACAGCTTATTGTTTTAAGATTAAGCGATAAAATTTATTTCTGAAATAATATCTGAAGCAGACACGCATCCCCATATTTAAATTTTTTTTAACCACAAAGTCATTAAACTTACTTAAAAGACTGCGAGACTTTGATGCCGAAAGTGTTCATATTTCATAAAATTTGACGGCTGATGTTTAAAAAGTAAACTTCCTCTTTTAGCTCAATGTTGCTTTTAAACTGCTCTAAGGGGATTTCCAGAAAATATTTACTATGTAGAAGGGTAGGGTTAGTGGAATTTTGAATTAAGATAAAGAATAGTATGGATAGTTTATCAATAAATTGTTATGTTTTTGTTAAAAAGTTTTATGGAAGGTCGTTTGTCAAATAAATTTCCGCTCCGGCTACAAGTTTTACATCAGAAAGCATTTGGTTAAATAGATCGATTTTTATTTATATCTACTTTTTTATAAACCATACAACTTCTTCTGATAATACATAAATATTTATTGTCAATTATATTAATATATATGGAAAGAACAGATATTTTTAAACTAATTTATTTCTTTAATGTCTTAAAAACATATCATTCCTGTCAGAAAATAAGTTCAAATTCTTACAGAAATATGCATACATGATTCATCAAATTTTCACAAACTGATTCAATAAATATTATTTAAAATATCTGAACTATATTTCATAAACTTAGATAACACAAATGATTTCAAAATCAGATGAAATGTTTTAGGTATATAAGGTGTTTTTACAATCAGAAGGTACTGGTAGGTCTCTATAGCTTGAACTATCAGCCGCAATGTCATTAAACTTTGTATGAGGATTATTGGCAGCATGGGAAAAGGGAAAAATAATTAGTTTGAAAAATTGTCGATAGGGAGATGTGGTGCTTTTGATTTAATTAATTTTTAACTGCTCGAGAAAATTTTAAAAAAGCTAATGTAAGCAGGTAAATGAATAACAAAGAATTTTTTTTTTCACAAATGTGTTTCATTCGAAAAAATAAACTCTTTATATAATTACAAATATAAAGAAAGAAACATATTCTATTCAAGTTCCCTTTAATACTTTATTTTTTTGTTTCTATTCAGTAGAATCTCTTTTCACTGGAAGACATTGGCTATTTTGAAACTTAGTTTTCTGGATTTAAGCATTGCATTCTGTGCACAATCTGTGCTCTGTACAGCTGAATGCAACATTTTAGGAGTTATATTCATAATAGTCCATGTTATACTTTACTTTAAAACTGATGCGACTCCACAAAAAAAAACACCTTCATCCTTCGATTTTAAATAACCTCACAAGAGAAAGCTACAAGGGATTAGATCTGGGAAACGAGGGGGCCATATAACATGAAAAAAGTGATACTAAGGATCCTTTCTTTTTTAAAGCGAAGGCGCAAAAGTTACCGCACGGATGTATCAATATGTGTCGGTACTCCATCCTGCATAAAGACATTTTTATCTAAGCATTGCATTTGCTGATGTTGTAGAGTAACAAAATTATTCAGAATATCATGATATCTTTGATCATTTACTAAATAGTCTAAGAAAGTATGGTCCGGTGATAAAATCTGAGAAGAAACCATACCAAACAGTTACTTTTTGATATTGGAGTGGGATTTCCTGAAATGCATGGGGTTGTTCAGATGCTGAAATTCTTGAATTCTGAGTGTTAAAAGTCCTGTTCAAATAAAAATGGGCCTCATAAATTCAGAGAATTGTTCAAGGCTAAGTCTCGTCGATCTACAGCCTGGCAAGAAATGTCAAAACAAAGGTTAATTAAATGTCATAACCTGAAGGTTTTAATTCACCCAATAGGGTAATTATATAAAATATAATATAAAATTGAAGAATTTATCTTAAAACTTTCCGTACTTTTGAAGCACCAATATCCAGTTGTTGGACAACTCCACATGTGTTTATACCAGCAGTTTTCATCTGACTCCTTTCGACAATTGCAGTAGAATCTTAAGTAATCTTATCTTCCGATACCAATTTCTAACAGACCGAGTGGCGAGAGAGCCAATTTTTTAATTTTTAATCATTGCTTTCCCTTCATTAAATGATAGAGGTCCTTTATGTAAATTGTTTCGATTTCTAATTTCGCGAAGAACGGTCTCTGCACTGCATTTGAATCGAAGTGTTAGAACAGTTAATTCAGAAGTAAAGCAAGCTGTGTTAAAGTGAAACGCATTTTACAAATCAACTGATACTTGAAATAATTTTCAATGCTTGCTTCTCTTTTATAACTGAAAATACTGGTGGTGGAGGTATTGTAGATTACATAATAGGTATTTGGCTTTTTGCTGTTTTCATTTTGCAAAATTTTAACTGTCTTAAAGTGTAAAGCACCCCACAATCCTTTTCGCTACTTTGGAATTTGTTTTTTGCTGATTCCTTTCTCCTATATAGTCAATAGTCCCCATAGAAAATTTGGTGGTTTTGAGGCCGATCATTCAAGATAAAGAGATCTTTGAATACCATCAGTTTAAAAATACCACCTTGTATTTCATAAAATTAAATTTCAGGAAATTTGAATATATGACACTGTATATTCCCTCAAAAAGTGTCGGTTCTTTTCTTGTTAATGTAGAATAGATTATAGATCTTTAAAATCGCAAATTTTCTACAGCCATAGAAAAAGCTTCCTTTTTGAAACATTTACAAATAATATTTAACCAAGATTTCATATCTACATTACAATTTACGTTAATTCTGTTTTTTTAAACACAATATAGAATTCAGATTGAAATTAATCAATTTAATTAGTTCATATGCATATAAGTGTCCTCTATTTGAATAAAACTAATGTTGAATTATGGACAGTTAAATTTGCATGTAACAACAGATAAATAACAAAACAAAAAACAAGGTGGAATCGTGACATTACTAAAATGAATTTAATGAAAACATAAAATTTCCAACAGATCAGAAAGTTTATTTTATTTTGTATCGTATTTGACACTTTATCTACAGACTTGAAATTTTATTTAATATAGAAACATTATAATTAATTATTTACTTGTAAAATAATTTGAAAAATGTGTTTTTTAAAGCAAATATATATAAGACATTTTGTTAATATTTCTCTGATAGTGCAAGGTGCGCCAGATAAACTCACTTATTTGAAAAAAATCTCGAATGGAGAGTTGGGTGGGTAGAGAAGTGATAGGTGGAAGTTCCAGTAGGAATAGATAGTAGGATAATAAGATAGAAGGAATTTGGAAGTTACCAAATTTGTTTCTTCTTCTAGTCAGTTGCCATGATGCTCTGGTCTAGAGAACAGTGGGTCTTTGCCGTCGAGAGCTTCTTTTCTAACTTTCGCTCAGTTGTTGCTACGCAACGTGCCTTCCACGCTCGCTTTGAATTTCCTTCTCACAGAAATGTTCCTAGCCGTAATTCGATTCTGTAGTGGGTTAACTCGTTTTGTGAGTGTCACTAAACCCCAAAAGGGACATCAATGGACCCCTAGAACTCCGGGAAATGTCGAAAGAGTGAGGCAGTCGCTTTTGCGTTCTCCCCGGCTTTCGGCTCACAAACACGCATTTGCTCTGGGAATTTCTGACTCTACTCTTTGATGAAGTCTCCATCAACACCTTCAATTTCATTCCTGTAAATTAGCTGTTGTGCAAGAATTAACTGAACGCGATTTTGTTGCAAGTCAAAATCCATGTGAAAAGCTGCTTGACAACCTGCCTGAAGCTGACGCCGTTTTTTTTCTGTGAAATCCCTGTTTTATATCGATCGACCCCGGACAATAGCTCTACTCAAGAACAACATTCGCGATGCCATTGCCAGCATACCGATTGATATGCTGCAAAAAGTGGACACTAACTTCAAAATGTATGCGCAATGGGGGTTGCTATTTAACCGATGTCATTTTTAAAACTGTTTTTAAAAAATTGGGATATTGAATTCTTAAATAAAAAAAATTAAATAATAACTGAAGTACTTTTGTTTTTATTGACCTTTCAAATAAGTAAGTTTATCTGGCGCACCCTGTAATTAACCATATTTGTGATATGCATATAGTTGTCTACTGTCAGCAAATATCAGAAAATGTTCAATTCCATCCATACTTATATCATAAAATGTTTACAAGATGATGAGAATTTCTGGCTTTTCTTTTAGTGTTTTTTACTTATTTCTGGTGAAGTCTTCCTTGTTTATGGTGTTATTTTGTGCCAATAACACCAAAAACATTGAATACTTATTTTTAAAACGTCACTATTAATTTTGCTCGGAAGTTTAAAAAGACATATGCGAACCATCTCATTTTTTATGACTTTTGGATTTAGACTTTCTTTGACAAAAACATTACGAATTTATTATAATTAAACAAAGCATTTGATAAATCAATCTGAAAAGTTATTTTTTACTTCTCATTTTCATGTGGAGTAAACAAAAATTTATCTAGGGGATAGTACTTCCGCATGTTTATAAATTAAGAAATAACGTTTGAGCAGCATATAAAAATATCTTATTCCAAATCTTTCTACCATGGGCAATGGTAATTATCTACAAAGGTGCTAAGATTGCATGCTTATTACCTCTCCATGCTAAAACTGAGAGATGGAAAGAATTTATATAATTCTTGCTTTTATGATATTTCTAATCTGAAGCAACGATTGAGAATAGCAAAATATATCATGTATATTATTCATACGAAAATTAATTAATGTATTAACATTGATATGGCATATCTATGAAGGATTGAATGAAACTTTCTGTTATTTTGATGCCTGCTTAATTGCATTAGATTGATTAAAATAAGAATTTCTTTTTTTTATAAAATAGCTTTAATAGCCAGACTTTAATGCTATGAAATAGAAAAAGAATAAATAAATATTTAAATTAAAGTAAAATCAAACTAAAATGTAGCAACTAAACCATTTGAGTGATTTTAGTTCATTAACCTTCCAGCGGGTGCGCATATGTGAGAGACACACTGAGATGGATTTCGTTTTATAACTTTAGGTCTGGTGGCACTGCAAATGCATGCCATTGGCTATTTGTCCCCCTTCTTTTGACCTACTTTCAGTTGTCGTCGTAAGTTTGTGGCGTTAATAGGTCTCTGCCGATCAGATATTTGTATTTTAGAGATACGCGCGACAGTTCATGTAAGTTTTTGTCACATCTGATTATGTATGATTTTACAAATAAATCCGTATTGTTTTAGACTAGCAACAGCTGGTAAATGCACTTACGTAGGGAAATGTAGAAAAAAAAGAACCGCCAGATCTCTAAAAGGTGAGCTAAAATTAAAAGGTTTCTAAAGAGAAAATCCGAATTGGAAGATGCGACGTCATGGAAAAATCCCTGCCAAAAAGAAAAGCTGACTAGAGTCACGAGGTTCATTTGTGATAATTGTTATAAATTTATGTGTTTAGAGCACACTAAACATATTTGCTCAAATTTCAACGTTGCAATGAAATAACAATGAAACTGTTTTCTTCATTTTGTAGTGCCATGAAACAAATTCCTGGTTTACATAATTCATACCCATTATCTTAACTAGATTTATAATGCTTTTAAACTACAATATTTCTGCGAATTGCATCAATAAAAAAACAAAAAAGGGGACAAAAAATTGTTCCATATTAAATACAATGACAAACTCAATCAAGCTTAAAACAATATCAAGCTACGATATTCCTCGGAAACGATTCGAATTAATTTCCTTCTTTCTATAGTTTTGTAATGTTCGGTAAAATTAATTCAATTTATCTTCCAAAATATTTCCATATTTTATTTACCATTTCTCACTTAGATGTAAATAATTATTTTGTCTGTTCTCTTTTTGTCAAAATCTGCGAAATTCTGTGAGCAATCTCCTTGGGATTTCAAGAGAAATTTTATACTTATTCTGAATTATTGTTTCTTTTTCCTATTTATATAATTGTGTAATTGTGTATTGAAGTCTTTGGTTGCCTACTCTGTCTAGATGCAGTTTTATTGCTTTTGGATGTTTTATAAAAATAAATATAATAATAATTTTTGCTATTATAATTTATATATTTATTATTTGTCCAAAAATATCATTATTTAAAATGTTTATTTTTTAATTAGACATTGTTTTGAAAATAATGTTTAATTAAATAATAAATATAAATCACAGATGATTTATACCGTGAATGATATATTAGAGCAAAATAAATACTGGCATGTTCTATAAGCTTGGGATTTTATAGTGACTGAGAACTTTACTGGCCCAAATATGGGTGGCAGAGCAATCAACGTGTTAATAGTTACAGCTTTTTTGCATTATAAGTTGACTGCTTTCTTTTAAATTAATGATTCTAACCTTAGAAATATTTAAAATATTTTACCCAAAGTAATTTCTTCTGAGTCTTTTCTTATCACAATAATCCCATTTTCATTCTGCCTATAGATATATTGACTGCGATATTCTTATTACATATTGACTAGCAGCATTGACTACAGTATTTTGATCAAAAAAATTTTCTGTTCTAAAACATTAGTTTGTGTAAAGATTTACAAAAAAAAAAAACACCTTTAAAATTAAAAAATACATAATGCTATAAAATCGTATAAAATAACAAATTCAAAATGAAACTCATTTTATATAGTAGTGTTCCTCATTTTATATGTTCCGTTAAGATGTATTTAAAATAAGCATAGAAATAAATAATGAAAAATGTTGATCAGTTATCGTAGGAAAATCTTAATTTTTAAAAGCTAATGGTAGAAGACGAAATGGTTGAAATCCTGAAAAAAAAGTGAAGACAGAGTGACACTGCTCTTTCAAACGCTTAAATTCTATCCCCAGTTTGATTGATTCAGCGAAAATTCGAACAGTATAAAGAATGCATGGAAGCAATTGCAATCATGGGATCCTAATTACTAGCTAAAAGAAAGAAGCTCCTGCAACGCTGCATATATTTTAAAAAAGGAATTCTTTTTTTTTAAATCAATACTTTGATTATTTTACGCAAACGTCAGAGTTTTCAAGGAAGTTCTTGAAACAGCTAAAATTTAGTTTTAAAAGGATTTCTCAAATGTTCGATTGATTTTACTAGAAATGAATTTCGTAATAAGATGACTTTCCGGCTTCAAAACACGAATAATTTATAATTCAATATTTAGAAAGAAGAAAAAAAATGTGATCATTTTAAAGTAATTTTATGTAAATTATTTGACACTATTTCTTTGAAAGAATTAATCCATAAAATGGCTTTATAAACCTTTGTTTTGATTATATATCAGTTATTTAAAGGCTTCAGTTTTTTTCCAAGCCACAGAGGTTAAGTTTATTTTGGCCAATTATTTCAAATGATTCCTTTTATTTTCTTACTGTTTGATGCTTTAAAATTAAACGTTGTTCATTAATCGATCTTTTAAATTCATTCTGAAGCACTTTTGAATTAAAACAAAGCAAATAAAAGATATTAAAAAGTTCTATTCTGCGTATCGGTATCCCAACTTGAGTAGAAAATTCACGAATTTGCGTTACCAGTACTGGCATTGAAAATTCACGCATGCCCATTGTGCTTTTATTGACAACTATTTCCAACTGATACGAACTTGGTTTTGAATTTCAAACATTTTTGTTCATTCTTTTGTGTTTGGTATATTAAAAAATTAACATTGTTCATTAACCGACCTATTCATCATGTATCTGAGAAAATTTTGTTGAAAAATTCTCAAGATATTACACAAATTATTGAATTTTTAACTACACATTTAATAAAATTTTAGCTCTTTTTGAAGTAACTTCCAAAAGTAAGTCGAATAGTTTTGGGTAAAAATATAGTTTTGGGTAAAAATATATTTTCTATGCTTAATCAATTTTAAAGGAAAATATTTTTATCACATTTTCTAGCATTAAACTTGATAATTCTGAACAAATATTAAAAGAATTATGACATAAAATAGTTTCTTTCATTACCATTCCGAAAGGACACCATGCTTTACAATTCTAAAAAATACACAAGTCTAATACATAAAAATTAATATTTGTTTGTAGAATAGAATAATAAAAATTTAAGAAATACTACTTATTCTTCTCCTTTATTTATCAATCAATTTTAATGCATATATTCATTGCCTACAAAAAAAATATCATCCTTCCTATCATTCTACGTTTGCAACCAAGGAAAATTTGAGTTAAAGCTTGTTGGTATTTTTTTTCATTTCTTTTATAAAATATATAGATTCCAGCAAAATAATGAGATGCCTTTTATATAAAGCTGCAACTGTCCTTTAGTCAACTTTATTCCAGAGAAAGTTTATTCATTTCTCTTATGTGTTGGATATTATGTTTTTGGAATTATAACATAAATCCAAATCAAATTCTATTTAACTTTAAGAAGAAAAAAAATCTCTTCTAACTAGATTTTAAATCAGGAAATTAGTAAATGCATTGAAAGCCTGAGTGTTATTACAGATGTTAATGTAGTAGGCTTGCGAAATTGGATTCGGAAAATAAATTATATATTTAATATTTAATCGCCAAGTTTAGTGACTCGAAACTGTCTCTAATATATTGTAGAATATTAACATGAAATACAGCATATTATGCAATTATTTTGCGATTTATACACGTTTCACTGAAATAAAAAGAATCGTATTTATTATTTGCTAGTGTTTCCTAAGGGTTAAAATCTAGATATTTATGTATCAATTCAAATCTAAATAGTAATAGAAGTGCATGTTTCTTTTTAAACTATAACGCTCTATCTCTCTATCATAAGATTTCATAAGCACTTTCTAGTCATTAAATCTTAAAACAAGTTTTTTGGACAAAAAAAAAAAAGAATTTCTGAACTTCATATGAACACCCTAATTGGAATATTGTTGAAATTAATTGATAGCTCGATGTTCCGTAACAACTAAGTAAATAAAAATGTCGACTGGTATAGAAACATTTCGTAAATATTGTGCCTTACATATTATTTTATTTCAAATATTCCTGATATTGCAAATCATTCAGTTCCATAGATCGAATGAATAATTAAGGTATAACTTTTAAGAACTTTGTTTCAAGTATAAAACTGCTAAATTTAAAATGATAAAAACAAAGAGTAAATATGCTACAAAAATTGGAGTTTGCAAAACATAATTGAGATGTAATGTATGCTCTATTGTTATATAAAAGGACATTTGAAGAATTAAATATTTACCTTTTTATCTAAATAATAATTCTTTTTTTATTAACAATTCATAGAATTTCCCCCTTATTAAAAAATTAAGCCTATATTAGTTTACTGTTAACTAGACTCTTTGGACATAAACAAAATGGCTGTACTTTTAGATATATTGGTTAGGAAGAACAGTTTTTTTAAAATTAATTTGGATAATTTGTTTATATGCATAAAAGTAACACATTAAAATTTGCTTAACTGCGTCGCATTTCTGATATTTTTTTTTTATCAATCAAAGAAGTTTATTTATGATACTATAGAAATAATCGAATTTTCAATGCTATAAAACTTTATATGTGCGTCAAATGCACATCAAAATTTCTTATTCTCTTCCGTTATAAAGTTAATAAAGAATAATTTCAATAATAATAAGGAATTTCTAACCAAATAAGCTTACGAGAAAGTTTTTGTTCATGGCAGAGAATTTCGGCTTTCTTTTGTCTTCAATCTAGTTGGATTATTATTGAAATGAATAGATGGTGTTTTGTAACAACTAAGGAAGTAATATAAATTATATAGTTAAGTTTCTTAAGTTATAGTTATAGTTAAGTTTCATTGTGCCTTTCATATTTTGTTTTTAAATGTTCCTCATTCATCAATTATGCAATTCATCGAATTATGTGCATTAGAAGAATATTTAGAGCTGAAGTCTTAACATTCGTTTAATGTAAAGATTTTCTAAATTTAAAATGATAAACAAAGAGTAAATATGCTGGCAAATAAGACTTGGCAAATTATTTTATTCTTTGTGATCATGGACGAAATACAATGCGTAGCATAATTTTTTTGAAAGGGAATTTATAGAGTTAATTATTATTTGCTTTTTTTATTTTAATAATATTTTATAACATTTTATAGAATGAGCATTTTTAATTTTAAAAATTATTCTTATATATTTTAATTATCAATTGGAAACTTTGGTATATACAAAATGGCAGACATTTAAGATATATCCTCTAAGGCCACAATATTTTATTTCCATTTGGGATAATTGATTCATATGCAAAACAAAACAGATTTAAACATACTTAAAATAATCGCATTTATGATATTTTTTGATCAGTTTTAGGTATTATTTATGACACAATAGAAATCATCAAACTACTTAATGCATTAAAAGATAATCTGTTCGCCACATGGACATTAAAGCATCATCTTTTTCAGTTGTTAAGTTAATATATGTATAAAATAATGTAATTCGAAACCAAACTAAACAATTATAGTTAATCGAAATTCTTAACTATAATTCTTTGTGGGTTTTAACATTTCAACAAACTCATTATAAAAAGAAGTAATTTGTAAATTGATGAAATAAAATATTTGAGATGGTAAACAAATTCTTATATTTGTGAATGCATAAATAGTATATTACATCTTCTTTCTTATTTACTTACGTTTTTTTTCGAAAACTTTAAAGGTTTCATAATTTATGCAAAGTCAAAACCTGAAAACAGAAAAAGAAAGAAAATGTAACACTCAGTCTTTAAACAAAAAGTTGCCCCTCTAGACATGAATATCGCTGAAGCAAGAAAAAGAAACCATGTCAGAGATCAGATACTACCGTCTTCCGCCTGTCAACCACGACAAAAACATTATTCAACTACACCCTAAGCGCTGCCGAACTGATAACAATGCGACAAGACTTTTCTTGGGGAAAAAAAGAAATTTTTGTACACTGATTACTAGACATTGTAAGAGTTTTTCCATCCGTTTCTAGTCCAATAGATTAAAGTGAAATAAACCCATAAAAATTAAAAGTATTTTATTTGAAAGGAAGTGTTCATGTTGGTTTAGCTTGTATTCATTTACATTTCTTGCATACATACAGAGGTAGTGTTTAATATGAATATATAAAAATAAATGTAAGTCATGAAGATTTATGCAAAGAAGGATTATATTAGGGATTGAAAAAAATTTTTAGTAAAAAATAGTAATACCATTTTTTTCAAAGACCTTTGTGTATCTAATAGAGCCCTATAGAACAATAGAGGTATGTTTTATTATCTGCTAAAAATAAGCTTATTCAAAATAATGAGAGCAAATTGCTTATTAATTCAAACAATGTTTCTATGTTGGCTTAATATTATGTTTCAATATAAGCTGTAGTATTATATTAGCGCATTATATTAACTGTATTATATTAGCGCTTACTTTCGTACTTCAGTAAAAATAAAATAAAACGCTTTATCACTAAGAACATTGCATGTTTTTGATGTTTCCTTTCATATTCATAGATTTTGATTTCATCAGTTTATAAAGAATTTTACATATTCTAACCAGTAAATATATCTGACGTTAAAATTAATTATCTTTACTTTTGAAATTCAAACAAAGTTCACAAATATATTTTTATTCAAAATATTAATTAGAAAATTCAATTTAAAAACTCACACAATTCAGCATATCGACAATTTTTTGAGCATTGAAAACATGGTAGAAATAATGGGTAAAATGATTTGGGAGATGGAAACTTAAATCTTTTATAATTAAATTTTATTAATTTATGTAATTTTTGTCTGTAAAAATGCATAAACAAAAATTACAACCACATATTTTCCTTCTGTATTTATATATAGTTAATTCCATCAGAATATCTGTCTGAAATGCGATTCAAACTTAAGAAATATTGAATTGCCAGCATATCACAAAAATGATTACTAAGTTTGCTCACATATTGCACAACAATTTCCTCTCTCGATTGGAGTAGCTATATCGAGGAAGAAATAGTTAAGCACTCTTACATACGATGCATTTGACATATTTGACATATTCCTTGAATTTAAAACAATGTACACGCACGGAATCAATCCAATAATATTGTATTTCTAGGAAGTTTGATAATGAAGAATCAATGCCAAAAAAGGACATTAAAGAGACGCTGATCATGCATAAATATATATTAATAAGAAACGTGTAAAATGTAATATAACATATAAAATATTATAATCTTATAGATTTTGTATTCGTTTTAAACATGGAAAAAGCTTTGCACTCTCCTTCACAAAGGTTTATCCAATGTTTATTTAACTATTATGTCAAGATTTCACACAATTACTTATGTTAAAATCACTTTAATAATGGTAATTTAGTTCATTAAATTAACAAAATACTATACAACTTTTTTAAATTTTTGGCGCATTTTCTGTTTCAAGTACTTTTATTAGAGATACATTATAGAGAATCTTTTGATCTCATCAATTCCTTCTAGTGCTCAAGAGGCAATAACGACGAATCTCTCAACATAAACTTTTTCTTAAAATAAAGTCTTTGTTAATGTTTTTAAGCTTAATTGGGGCGTTGCCAACATAATTATTCCTTGCTGTTTAACAATTACCATTAACATTTGATTAAGGATTTCTTCTTTCTGGAAAAAATATCGTAGAGGCTTTTAATGACTTTGCGAATCATAGTGTATAATACAGTATTATTTAAAATAGATATTGGTTGCTGTGACGTCACTTTATCTTATTAAATTATGCAGCGTGGTACATTTGTTTCCTCACACTTACTTCGTTTTGATATAAGTGTTAAATTAAATAACATGGAGATGCAGTTAATTTATTGGTTCCAGCTTGAAGGCATATTGCTTTCTCCACAAGGTTATTTAATATTATAGTTACAATAAATAAATTATTTCATTAACTGAAGGGCCATAATTTCATTCAATTATCATTAATCCTCTAGCAGAGGTATACAGCTATGTAGAAAGGACAGTCAAAATCTATTTTATTAGAGTAAGCAGTGTGATATATCAAGTTTATATCTGTAGGATATGATTTTAAAGTTAAATAATCTGAAAATGTAGTAAGTTAATTGAATTTTTAAACTAGACGGCTATACCTTAGTTTATTAATTTTCTATACTCTAGTTAGTCAAATTCAGTCGATTTTACAATAAATTACTTTTTGAGACTATATAGATGAAAGATTTTCCTTTAATAATTGGGTCAACTAAACCCTTTTTTTGTAAATTTAAACTTTTTTAAAAATATTAGTTGAATTTTATAAAAAAAATTATAATCTTAATGTGGAACCAAGATTAGAAGAATTTTTTGATTTAAGGGATAATATGATGGCTATAAAAGGCAATGCAAATTGACGATCCTTTTAATTATATGATGTAAATTTATCAAAACTCTAAACTATTTTTCTAAAAAAATATTTATCAACTATTTAGGTAAATGCCCAACAACAAGCTTTTTATATATCGTTAAGATTTATTTTTGAAAGTATAGTTTTAACTATTACAACTGCTACACTACTGAATTCTGAAATTATAATTTGTTATACTACCAGTTTTATTCAAATATAATAGTTTAATATCCTTGAAGAAAATATTTTATTTGCTAACTGATAAATCTAATAAAATTTTTCTCTCTTTCGACTCAAAAATTTCTTTTTTTCCCCTCAGAGAAAATTAGAAGCCTGAAAGAAATTAAGAAAGAATACAATGGATTTATAAATGCGGAAGTTGGCTTAATTTCATTATTCTCGGCATTTCTTAACAACGAAAACGGTTTGATAGTATAAAAAAAACCAATTCAATATATCTTTAGTCTTATATTTGATTGTCCTGTTAATGCTTGAAAAAGAAGGAGGACATGTGAATAAGAGTAATTTTTTTTTACTTCCGTGTTGCTTTTTCTGCTGGTATCAACTGAAATTTACTCTTCAAATTCCAGATTCCAATTTTCATGCTTAGTTTCATATATTCTAGAAATTTAGATATAAAAATAATTTGTGAATAATTTGAAATTTATATACATTGTAAGAAAAATTCTAAAATAATTTTTTAAATAAGTACTTTTATTCGAAATTTATAATATATAAATTCTAATCATTTATTCTATATATTTTGTCAATCGTTAGTAACTAATCTTTTTGGGAAGAATTGAATAGCTACTGATATTTTTGAAAATCGAGATAAAACGATTCAAAGCTATTTTTTTCCAATAGTAACATATTTTTTTACAATTCTGAGATTAAGATAAATATTATCTGATTTATTAATTAATGATTGCATTGGTGAGGAAATGAGCCAAAAATAAGGCCGCCACCATTTAATAAAACTCTGACATTTTCATGAGTCAGATATCAAATTTACGTGCATACAAAACTGATATTTAATTACCTTTTTAATCCCGTTATCTTCATAAAATCATCTTCACCCTTCTTTCCCCAAATTTTCTTAGAATTGCCTATTTTATTTATAGGTCTGTTAAAAAAGAATCCATTTATTAAGATATTTCTATAAATAAATATGTTGAAACTTACTACAATGAATTTAAGAAAAAAAATTATCTAGAAAACTCGATTACTGTCTTATCACTGTTTCATTAACGTATAAAAGAGGGAAATTCTGAATTAACACGCAGTAATTAGCTTAATGATTTCCATAGTGTTTGAATAAAGTAAAACAGGTTTTGTACCTTTCTTGCCTCCTGTTTTGTCACAATGAGTTAAGATAAATCTCACTCTCTTGAAGAACCTCATTGTTTCGGGAAAAAAAAACTGCTGACAGCAATTATCTTGGATTAAGAGATTGTGTGACCTTTCTCATAAATTATGATTTCAAAAAAAAAAAGTTCTTCTGAAATTAACGAGGTCTTTTTCTTGCTTATTTTCACTTAAATGCTTTAGAAAATTTTAATTGCTGTTTAAGGCTTACAAATTTTGAGGGAAGGAAAAAAGTATTTTAGAAGAGATGATTTGGTAATAGGTTAAATGGAAACCATTTTTGATATTTCGTTGAGAAAAAAGTTTTCTTTTGTGGATATATTTTTAATGAATATTGATGAATTAATATCTATTTTAGCTTTTAACGAATGTTGATGACTAATTTAAAAAACTATATTTTTCATTATTAATTTCGAAATTTAATGCCTTTAAAGTTTTATATTTTTTTTTCCTTCTATAACTATTGGAACTTATATACTTTTTGTGCTAAATGTATAAATTAATTGTGCTTTATTATTACAATATAAATAATACTATTCCATACGTTGAATAGAAATATGCATAAAAGAAGTCTTTTTGATTTCAGAAATGAAAACGTGTATGTACTCTATTTAAAAAATATCTATACAACAGATTCAGATAATTATAGGCCATTTTTCTTGTTCACTTTTTATTACCATTTTATATGATTTAAATGAATTATTATTTTTAATATAAATTTAAGCACTTTATTTTCAAATCTCATTGGTTCACATAAAGAATTTATTATTATTTTTTTGTAATAAGCTATTGATAATTTTTTTTTTCATTTAAATAAACTCGAGTAGTTTTATGGCAAATATTTAAATTATTTCAAAGCATATATTTTTAAATAAATCTTGGTATTTAATTTTTAAAAAATTCTTAGATTTAATGGGTCTTCCAATACAAATTCAAAAAGGAAAAAAGTTAATGTTCTAATCGATATAATATTTTCTAATATATATAATTATAATTTTCAGTATTCTTTGAAAATATTTAGATTTTTAAAGCAAATTTTAAAATTATTGCTTTTTATCGCCCAAATTTTCAAAATATTTATGATTAAAGTGGAGAATTTAAAATTTAAAGTATACATATACATTAAACACATTATTGGGATAACTTATTTATAGTTTTATTAAAAAAATTTTAAACAATGACCCCATAAATGCATGGAATTCTATCTTAAATTACATACAGTTATAATCAAAATGAAATGCCTTAAAAGTATCAGATTTAAAAATAAAAACTAGTTCTTAATATCAAGAAATCTAATTAATGTGTGCGATAGTATGGAAACTTTGAATAAATATCAAAAATTTCTCCTGAAAGTGAAACATATAATTCACATTCAGAAAACACACTCTATATTTATATATTTGGAAAACCATTAATCTTCAAAGATGGAAACATATTTTTGGACATTTCTTTTTGATTATTTTTTTTTCAAAACTAAGTTAAGGTAGATCATATACATCTAGAAAAATTGCAGCATTTTTTTTTTCAAATTATTTTTGGCAATTGAATCCGTTTTCTGAATCTAGAATCAAAGATTTCGATTTCCGATAAAGAGAAAAAAATTTTATAAGTAAAATCATGGCTTACAAAGAATTCGCAATTAATTTTTCTACAAAGATATATGATAGTTTTGAATTTGGTAGGTGAATAATTTAAATTTAGAAAATAACAGCTATAAATTTAAGGAATTTTGTAGAATTGAATAATTAATTTTAATCATAATGCTTAACTTTTTAATTCTTGAAATTTGTAAATAAATTTGAAAATAATTTAATGAACTTGATAATTTTTTTAAATGCAATGTACAGTGCAATTGAATTATTTGAAATGCCATATGCTGTCACTGGTTGTCTTTTAAAAATCTGAATATAAAATTTATTTTTTAAATTTACTGTAAACTATAAATATTTAATAGACGTGTAAAATTACTTTATGCCAGTTCCTGCCAGAGGAGACAACTTCCCCGTGATTTATGTTTCCGGGAATCGAGTCCTGGTGCAAACATGAATGTCCTGTATTCTATCAGTGAGGTGTGAGAATGTTTCCCCTTTTAAAAAGGGGTTATGCAAGGGAATGCGACGCATGACGTAACTAAGTTGAACTCTTGACTCTAGTTAGTGTCTCTGAAAAAACAAGAGACGCTCATTTGGCTTAAATCTGTCAGGTGGCTTTAAAGTACCATAAGTAACAACAACAAATTGTTTTATTCATTTTTTGTATCCTCTAAACTATATATTTACAGAATCATTCTACAATAACTCCTTATTGTGCAATGTTATTTTTACAATGTGTAACGTTTGTTTACTTCAGTGTTAAGTTGCTTTACGCTTTAGTTGCAAACGTTTTCCATGCGAGAATAGTTTGTTTTGAAGTTATTCTCCAAACTAATGTTGTTTCTACGATATTACAATAATTATTGCATTGATTATTAATAAAATTCCTGAAATATAATTCAATTTCAAAAATATTTTGACTAAGATTTAAAATAGATCTTATAGTAAAAATAATTATTAAATTCAAGGAAAGGCACTAAATTACAATTTATTTTGAAAATTACAATGTGTTTAAATCAGTCTTTCGTACTTGGTTATATTGAAAACTTTGCCTCAAAAGCAGTACATGCAATTTCATAGCTCAGTGATAATGGGTGCAATTTTACAGCTCATTCTATTCCAAGAATTCCGCACTAGGAAAGGAATTCATATTGAATGAAACAGGTGAAAACTTTTCTATTCACTATCACTTAATTCCTCTCTCGCAAACCATTTTCTAATATAGACGGTTCAGAATGGCTGGAATTTCTGCACTTCTCCAATGAAAATGTGAAAATTTTCACCTCTCTAGTATATTTCCTTAAATTTCCCGGTCATTCTTTAAGGTTTTGACATAATCTTAAAAACACTTTCTAAATTACCTTGTTATTCTATCCTTTTTTATTAAGCTAGATTGTACTCTATTTAAGTTATTTGAATTTTTTGCAACCAAACGTATAGTTTTGTGTATATTTATGGTGAAATAAGTTCTAGATATTATTCCTTAATCATTCTTATAATTTATTTAATTTTATTAAAAACATTTTTTTTATTTTCAATCAGGTAAAACGCATTGCGATCTTGTGACACTAATACATTTTTGTAATAAAAATATTTTTATACGCTTTAGTAGAGAAATTATATAACACATAAATTTCAATCAGTGACAATAAGAAAAGAAATTGATAAAAAAGATATGTAAACGTGATAAAAAGATGTTAAAATTTGCTATTGTAAAAATGTTAGAAAACCTGAATTTTAATTTTCAAGGACATTATTCGAACTAGGCGTATCTTTCAAACCATAGATTAATAAAGATTTTGATCAAAATACATTTAAAATGCATCTAATTGGCTCACGATAAATTATTTCTTTTTGAATGATTTCCTTATTTAAAACTGAAAATACGTCTAAATATTATTTTATTGAAGAAATATCAGAAAAATACAGGTATATTACATATTTTATAAATTGGAATTGGAATTGCACAAGCCTGATAATTAAAAAATCATTATCTAATTATTATTTGATTGAGCTATATCTTTAGAAAAAAGGGGTATAGATATAGAAGACGAGGTGACATTTAACAAAAAAAATGAAGCTTTGTTTGAAAGAAAATACATTTACATTAATTTAATTAGTAAAGTTCACTAACGATTTGAAGGAATTTCTCAAAAAGATACAGCATGCATTAATGAAAAATTGATTAAAATGCAACCAAATAGAACTATATTATTAATTATTTCTTTTCTCAGGTCAAATTAAAATTGCAATAATTTCAAGTTGGTAATTTTTAGAGGTGAGTTTTAAGAGTTTAAGTTCAATTTTTTCATATTCTCTTGCGTATTATTTAAATATGAAATATAATTCATAAAAATAATTTAACAGAATTGGCCTTCAAATTATGAACTTGGGTAATTTACTACTACTCTACTTGCTTTACTAATACAACATAACAAAATTGTAAAAAAGTAAAACATTATATCCGATTTTCATTATATTTTCCGAAGTTAATGTTATCCCATAATAGAAATCATACTAAAAATAGCAGATTTCATTTCATTTGGTTATATTTTTAGATGAAAAGATTTTTATATTATGTTA
>JAPMOQ010067357.1:157945-212169 GCA_026543055.1 Argiope trifasciata | reverse complement strand
AGGATGTTGAAAGTATATTTTATTATTTTTATTATATTATTAATTATTACACAATATTAAATCACCAGACTGTCAAAGACTTTGAAGAAAAAAGAATTGTTTAAACAACAAAACCCTGGAAAATCGTAAGGCTTTGTCAACCTGTTTAGCATCTGAATCGTATAACTACACTATGAACAACCAGTATGATTTCTGAAACATACAACTAGAAATTCCCAGAACTGTTATTTGAGACTGATATTCTTTTTAACTAGATTTAAGGAGATATTCTGTAAATGGCTAAATTAACCTAGCTTTTTAGGCTGTATAAAAGTGAACTTTTTCTATGAAAAATTATAATTTGGCTTCCATAAACTCGAATTGTCAAATACGCTCGTTTGAAGAGATACGAACATAATCGGGATTTATTTATTTAGTTTGCAAGAATTGAAAATAATACCTGAAGTAGTTTGAAAATATTTGACACAGACTGTTAAAAATTTTGTAACATCATTTTATGAGATATGACCATTTTCAGTGACTGCATGTATCTATGCATTTATAGCAAGTCAGCTTTGAATGCTGAAATACACAGATATTAGTTTCTTTATCACTGTTTTCAATTAAGTAGAAATAACTTCTTTCTGATATACGATGATTCCTATTTTCGTAGCCTCTTAAGTGACCAATTATATCCATAACGATGAACTTAAGCAAATAAAGTGGACAACACATTTTTTTTTAATTTTAAATACATGTATGAGTATATGAACACATATGAGTGCTCTCTGTTATCATTTGGATAACTTCAATTTCTACTCATCGCTATTCAAGAGCTTAAAAAACCATGCATTGTGTATAAACAATTATTGCTTTTGTTATTTGGAAAACAACTTTTACACAATTCGAAAAATCGATGTAAATCAAACACATTGTTTTAGGCTTATCTTTACAGCATATTAATTTTCCTACATGCATCAAAATTGTTAATATTTATATATCAGTTACAATGTTGCTTGCATTTTTTTCTGAAGCGGACACTTCTATATTTAGCCGCATCTTCCTTTCATCTATATGTTTCTAGTTTTAGAAGAAAATGATGCTTTACAGTTCATTAAAATTGCTAAAGATTTTTCGCCTTCTTCATTGTAACACAAAAATTATCATATTAAAATCAGAATTTCATTGATATCTTTATTTCTGTTTGCATTTATGTAATTTAACTAAACTAGTAAATCATTTATTTTTGATAAAATATGCTTAGGAAAATTTTTGCTTCATATAAATGTTTATTTCATTTTCTGCTAAAAATAAAATTTGCTTAAACATTCTTTCAAACTTAAACAGTAGTAAATAGGTTCGCGATTTATAAAAAAGAGTTTCAAGTTGTAGCTGCTTTATAAATTCCTTCTATGCAATTCAATTCCTAAAGAATTGTATTGCATTGCTTTAAATTCTTCTATTTATTAATATGACGTTATGACGTAATTTATTAATATGACTGTTCAATTTTAAATCTGTAATAACAAAATATAGCTGAAGCGTTGCTTTAAAATGGAATGTTAATACAAACAAACCATCATCAAAAATTATGTATCAAATATTGATATACTGCTGCCAAAAATCCTTTTTTTTTCTTAAGAGATTGAAGTATTTTATCTCGCTTTGACATGCTACATTACCATGCAGCATATAAAAACGAAGATGATTCTGTAAATATGATATAACAAAACAAAATAATGACAAAATTTATATATGTGGCTATTTATGAAGTAAAATGAATAGATATTAATCACTTTTCTATAAAGTCACTAAACTTACTAAAAAGAATGCATGTACATAAAAGCAATGGGATATGAATAGATTTGGGTAATTCGATACCCAAAGTATATATATTTCTCTAAAATTGACAGTGGCAATTCGGAGAGTTTTCTCATTTTATATTATTTTTCTTTTATACTGCTCCACGGCGAACAATGAAAAATATTGGTTACGGCAGGGAACTAAAGTGCAATATTAGAATTTTGAATTAAGTTAAAGGAATCATGATATGGAATGCTATATTGTTCTAAAAACGCATTTTGCTACAAAGTATTTCAAGCAGATTTGAATTAAATACTTTATATATAAATTATATATTAAAAGAGTGTACATCATATTGAAACATTATTTGATATAATTATAGTAATGCCATATATTTCCTAGATCAATTGCTATAGTTTTATTATGAGAAGGAGAATAACAAAGCGGAAATATAATTTTTTTTTGAAATATATAATAATATAGTACTTTGGATAGAAAATAATATTATATAAAAAAATTACCTTTTATTTGTTAGCTTCATATTTAGAAAAAAATCTTTCAGACAGTGTAGCACCTTAGTGGAAATTTTTTCATCCGTCTGTGGAATTTTAATAATTTATCTGTCAATAATTTTCACAACTGCTGTGATATTTTTTCCAAATAATTTAGCTTTTATTATCTCTATTTAAAATTTGTCAATCTAAAAACAATTGTTAAAAGTTTTTTTATTGCAGCAACATATTTTCTATCATATATATAACATCGATTTGCTTGATATTTCTCTATAGTTTCTCAATTGCAGTTATTTATTAACTATGCAAAATTGTTAACAAAAATTATTCTGTTCACCAGTTAAAAAAGCTTATATTGATATCGTTCATGAATATTCTTATTTTAATATATGAATCGCTTAAATGATTTTGTAAGAAATTCTTACATCCTTTGTTCGCTTAGAATTTTATTTAAAACGAATGTGTATGTGAGTGTGTGTAAATGTTTAAGAAAATATACGTAGAACTGGAGATTTTGTGAAACTTAACTGCAAGGAAACGATAAGAGAAAATTGAAGCAGCTGTTGTCTGACAGCTGTGTTGTGCTTAATGCGTTTGAAATGGTTTATTTCAAAAAGCAAATCGATATTTCAAAAGAAGTAAAGAGGTCAATAATGCCCTGAAACCTGAAACAATGTAAAAATATATACTTTATTGCACATTTGGTCAAAATGGGAGACATCGATATGTTCAGTGTTTTGACATTATAAACAACAATATACTGAGTCCAACACCAAATAGATGAATGACTAGGTAGTCGACGAATACTGTAAATCAACATAAAATGAGCACCAGTATTTCATAACCCGTTGCATTTCCAAGTCCTTTATGTTCTGCCAAGTCCAATAAACTTTAAGATCATCTGATCTCTTGGTTTTCCATCCTGCAAATATTAAAAATATTTTAATCAAGCGTAATTATTTTAATTAGATCCAATGCATGTTTTGTAATTATTAAAAATGAATTAAATTAATTTAGAATTGAATTTAACGTTATTTTAAGAATATATGCTTTCCTAGGTAATCATTAATATTTACCTTCAAAGCATTATTTACTGCACCTCGAACAATTGCTGAAAAATTGAATATAGTTCACACGAGTATTCTTAAAATTTAATAATCTCATCAATGCTTAATCTGGTTTTTTTTTACTATTTCCAAGAAATTAATAAACAAAATTGCATTGAGAGTATAACTTTTAAATTACTAATTTCATTGCATAATATGTACTCATTATGGGTTTAACATACATTAATTCGAAATAACCAAAACACATAAAATAAGGGAAAAACCATCTTCAGAATTAATTTCACTAGTTTGCAAATCAAAACATATGATCAAACCATAAATAAATTTTAATTAATTTCATCTCACCTTAGACATAATATTTAAAATTATAATGAAACTAAGTTAATTCTTTGAAGTAATACTAAAGATTAAACCCTGTCTATTATAAGTGGAAAATTAGTCTTCCAGAAAGTAAGGAAAATAAAAAGTTTTAATTTTATCCAAAATTCTGGTTATGTAAATTTTGCTTTCTGAAAATTCATTTTCAAGAATAGAACAATATATAATATATTTATTTCAAGCATACATTCGATATTAAATTAATTGGATAGAACAGTTTTGTTTATTTTGTTTTTTGTGTTTCTTTAGAAGATTAAAAATTTTATTTTAGCGTAGAATTTTAACATATCAAAGGAAATTTCTATAAATATCATATTTATTTATTTTTACTTTTGCAAACATATACAGTTGATTGAAGATTCTTGACACAAATAATTCTATAATTCTCTTTTTTTCTGTTTTTGCATCTTAAAACCGACTGTTATTTATAATCAACATAACTATGCATGTATATTAATGTTAGAAAATAAACCTTATATATTCAATTATGCAGTATTAAAATCATAAATGCATTTAAAATATAAGCTAAACCTTTTTAAGTGCAACTTTGATACGAATACATCCTCCAAACAACTCGTTATTTCACCTTCCAATTTTGTGTTGTAACTTGCTTTTTCATTTGTAACATATATTTTTATTTGACATTAATGCGTTATAGAATATTATATAATTAAAATGCCGTCTTAATTTTCGAATTAATATAGTCATATATCCATAAATTTTGTCATTAACTACTAAAAAAGTTTTTTGATTTTCGTCAATTATACCTCTTATTGCATTACTTATTAAACTGTAAATAAATAAAATTGTAAACCAATACAGCAAATATTGATTGATAGGCAATATTTCTTTGAGGGGTGTTCTTCTTTGATTCTGTAATTATATCTTCATTTGACCATGTTTTCCTTAGACAACGTGCCATTTTATTAACTTTTTAGAAGATTTAAAACTCAAACTGTTCTAGAATCAAATTATAAGCATGACTTCGCCTTTATAGTAATGTCTAATAATTAGTTAACATAAAGAATTAGTTTCTAAGAATGTAACTAATTGTTTTTTTTAATTAAAGGGGGCCTAAATGCATAACACTAGTTAACACAGAATTATGCATAACACTAATTACGTGTGCTTCGAAAAAGGCACACATCTTCTGTTAAATCTTTACATCTGCCAGTTAAACAATAACAAAAAAATCTTCATAATTTATTCTATATTTAAAACCGCTAATACATTAGCTATTGTTTGTAGATGTTGTAAAGTTGTAAAGCCTTTAAGATAATTTTTTTTCTTAATTTCTTCATGGTAGTAAGTTATTCGTTTTGAAGCATTATTGATGAATTTTTTTTTTCTAAATTAGAATGATTCAAAGTTTTCAAAAATAATGGATAATGTAGAATCATGTGTTAACACATGATACTAATATATTGCTCAGAGTTCTCCCTTTTTATACTATATACGTCAGATTTAAAATATGATATAATATAGTTTGATGGAAAAAAATTCAGTTGATGATTATTGTTTAATCTCCTTAAAATAATCCTCTAAAGTTTAAAATTTGTTGAGGAATGTCCTTTATGTCCCTTTTCTAGATTATTTTTTTAAGCAATTTACACTATATAGGGTATGAGGAGTGGTAATCTTAATTTTATTTTTCATAAAAGATAGTCGTATCCTTTGATTGCTACTGAATTCTTATTTTCTATAAACATATATTATTTTAAGTAGAAAACTGTATTTGTTAAATTATATTAAGGACAAAAATGACCATAAATTTGAAATAGATGAGTTGAAACATTGTTAAGAACTGAAAACAAATGTTTTTATTCGATGCCGCCATTATCTTAACTTTATCTTCATTACGAACGATTGTGTCTTTTTGGAAAAATTCAAATCTTATCCAGCCAAACTCTTCTAATTATTTACATATTTAAAGTTATGATATTTATGGGGGTATTAGGGCTCATTCTCTGGTTTATTTTCGTCCATAAGTAATTCAGCATCGATTGAAGTATTTAATTTTAGGATCGCTTGAGACAAATGTCTGCTGGCGATAAATATGACATACTAGAACGGTAACAAATTCAGAAATTCCATATTTCTCCCTCTGAAACATGTTAAATCGATATGTAAAAATTATATACATTGGAATAAGTTAAAACCTTTTAGGGATTATAAAGCTTTTAGGATAAATATGACTCATTGAACAGCATTAAAACATCACATGCTCACTGACGCACACACACAAACATGCACGCACACTCATTTACGCTGTCAGCAAAATCATAACTTTCTTTTTTTGTTAATAGTGGGGTTATTATTTGATCGCAGTTTATTATGGCATAAAATTTTTATGAAATTAGGAAAAATAACGAGATTTCTTTCATTTTAAATATCAAACAATTTAAATTGCCAACGGAAACTTGGAATCATATGTTATTTAGATAAACAAAAAACATAGTAACTGAAGCTTATATAGATTTAATAACTTTTCATTTTAAAAATTCTGTACTTGAGAAGAAAAGTACTTTTTTTTAAATATAAAATGCCTTAATTGCTCTTTTTTGTAATTAAATTCTAAAATTACTCACTGTTTGCCCCAGTCACTAAATAAAATAAAAATTATAATATCTTGCATAAGGATCTTTTAAACTCCCTTGGATCAGCTTTAAAAGAAGAAATTTAATTAATTTATTACAACAATTTTATTTTCTAAGTTTAGTTTTCATAATTTCCCTACATATCAGCGTAAAATACTGAGATGAATGCATTAGCTCTGGTCAATGTAAATTTGAATGTACATACATATTCAAGATTTCAGTAGGAAATTTACTTATGTTTAATCTATTTTAACAATTAAATAATTTCTCGTTTCAATTGATTATCAAGTATGTTTAATTAATATCTTAAAATAAAAGTAATTACCAGAAATCTTGGAACATCGGACGTTACAATCAGAAGTCCTGAGTTTTGAAAATAGGTATTTGAATGTAACTTCTGTAAACCAGATATCTCAGATATATATGAAGAAATCAAATGGTTGGCAAGTAATTTTAAAATGAAGCGAAAAATATTCCAAAGGATTTGAAAAATTTAGCAGTGTTCTACATGATTGTTAGTAATATATATATCCTCAATAAATAAATTGAAGTTACTCTTGGATCTAATAGAAATTATTCCAGAATCTTATATGCAATATAATTAATATATTCAAATCTTTTTACTACATTATATAAATAAAAATTGTATTCATCAAGAAAAATTCGGTAAAGTTTGAGAAATGTTGATCAAAGGGCATAATAAAAATATGTTAAGCATTCTCTAAACCCGTTACAATAAAGGACAAAAACATTTAGAACAATTTCTCTTTAAAATTCTTAATCTTCCCTTAAAGTGAAATGGATTTAGAAATTATAATTTTTCAAGTGTATGACTTTTTAATATGATGAGGGTTTATGACAATTAATTAGTATTTACAAAGGATAAAACTCTTAAGAATACAGTTTTCAATTATTTCGGACAATTAATTATAAGTTCTAATATTAAATTTGTAATTTAAAGTTTTAAAGGTTACATAAAATAACAGATTGCATATAAAGCTTAATAGATCATTAAGCTTTATATGCAAGCATTTCTATCTGCTGCAATAATTTATATCCAACTGTTTTATCTCTCTGAGACACAAAATACTTGTAAATTTAGAACGAGGTATCTAAAACTCATGCATTAATCATTACGTTTATTACTTAGACATACATATTTTTTCACATTAGATAGGTCCCCTGAAGTTTCAGTATGAATTTATATTATTAAAAAAATACCAAACTTAAAAACAGTAGCTAATTCCAATTACATACGTTCCCTTAAGCAAATGCTATTTTTATCAAAAAATATTTTTCTTAGATATGCATTTAATATATAATTATAAATATATTTAAAGAATATATTTTTTCATATGATTTTCAGTTAGTAAAAATTATTCCATTATTATTTTTTATTCAAAATTTCAAACGTCTAGCAAACATTTTTCGGAGATCTTACATAAACATTATGATTTTATTAAAATATGATTTATTTACAAATTTCTGAAGAAATTATTATTAATATAATACTCTTTTTGTCGGCTTTCTTTTATAATAAAAAACTAAAATAAATGTAGTACAACAGGATATAAAAATATACTTCACACTACAAATGTCACAGATAATATATAAACAAGCAACTGAAGGCAACGGAAAGGACAAAAAAAGTCAAATGAATTGCTATCGTTAGAACCTCGTGAGTAAAGTCGTATGCCAAGATAATGATGTCTCAACGACACTATGGAGAGCTTTATGGTGTCTCAGGTGCAGTTTGTACATGAACTGCTTAGATTTACACATTAGGAACATAGGGATTGCCACAGATGACCCTGTGAGGCATAGCTAATATATATAAGCTAAACTGTATTACCATTGGCATTTTGCAAAAAAAAAAGCATGATATTTAATTCATGAAAGGTAAAAACAAGAAATAATACAGGTATAAGGCGAAAGGACCGTATATTTCGTAAATACGTCATTTGCTTATAACCTATAAACAAATATATTTTGCTTTTTTAGTCACCTTCCCATTCACTAGTAGCTGGTTTGCAATTGCAATGAAATCTTAGGTGTGTCATTCAAGGTTCTTAATCATCTTTAAAAAATATTTTCGGCATTAGATTCTAAGAAAAATCAAAGTCGCTTTATTTAAAAAATTTTGCCTGTTCTAATCGTCGTGTATACAGAATATCCCAAGAAAGTTATCACAATACTACTTAGAAAATAACTGTTTGGATGATCGATCGTCTAATTTCTGTAAAACTGTACACTTATATTTGTAATTCTCTGATAAACTAAGCAATTAGTAAACAGAAAATGTGTTCGGAATAGATAAAAATCAAGCAATTAAACAAAAATGGTTTACATTTCCATTCAATCTTGTTAAAATATGCAAAAAATATTTTGTTAAAAATATGCAAAAAATCAGGGAAGACTTCTATAACAATATCATAAGTAGTGTTAAAGATAAGTTTCGAATTTTGAGACATTTTATAATAATGTTTTTGAGAGCTATTACATAAAAACACATAAATTTTGCTGAAAATTCAGTTTAATAACTTTTTAATCAAAACCTTAAAAAATCACTTGGAATCGAATATTTCAGTTCTCCAAATTTTGCATTCTAGTTTGTTGACTATCTGTTATGTAGATAGCCAACAAATCTACACATACACACTTGCACATTCCTCTTTATCATTAATATAGATTTTTGGAGGTATACATACGCCTTATACAGAATTTATACTCAACTTATATTATTTTTCTGCTTTGATTTCACGTTACTTTTGCTCAGATTATTTATTACAGTTGTGATGTAGGTTATCTATAGACATATCAAACGAGTAAAGGTTTTGTTGCACCTTCTGATCACGCTTTATAATTTTATCTAATTTTTAAAAAACCCGGATGATACACAAAAAAAACACAGGAAATGTACTTTCCATTGATTTTGTTTTATTTGCAAAACAATGAGAAGGAATTTTTAATAGTACGTAAAATCAATCTATTCTTAAACTTATTCAATACTGGCGATGACAGAATTTATAAAAAATCATGATGAAAAATTCATTCAGAATATAAATTTCAGTTTTATGAGATATTGGCAGAATGTTATCGAGCCGAATTTTATTTGATATGATCTATTAAATATCCACGTCAAAATAATTGGATAATATTGGTTACTCATACTTTCTGTATATTAGGAATTATGTTAGCTGATGATGGAATAATTTTTTTAAACAATATTTCAAGTTTAGAAGAAAAATATGCCATTATTTATAAAACATAATCATAAAATTGGTTAATTTTCTGGGTATATAATCAATGCTGCATCTAACTGTTTTTTAATATTTTTAAAAAGGTAGTTCTGAAAGAATTAAACGCAAAATATTCTAGACAGAAATGAATGCTCATTTTATTTTAAAATTTAAGTTTACGAAATGATTTGGTTTTGGTGCATTTGAATTAAGATTCCGCATTTTTATTCTAGTTTCCTTTATGGTACAGGATAATAATTGATACGAATCTTTATAAACCATTAATTTTTATAACATAAAAAGGAAATACAATTGTTTAAGCGTAGAAAAATGCCACTTTTAAAAGTTCTTCAGTTGTTTAACCTTTTCCTAATTTCTCTCGTAAATTTCCTTCTTAATTTAATTGGATACCAATTTAATACTACGTTTGTAAGCTATGTCTTTTAAAACCTTTTTTGAAAAGGCTATTTTATATTCAACCATCCTTTATTTTTGATAAAGAAAAAGAGATTTTTATTACCTGATTCTCAAATTTGTTCAGTTCCTTTTCTGTCCAACGTGTTTCCATCTGCTTTTCATTTTATAACATCCATTATTCGCAGTTTTATTTTTAAATAATGAACAAGGTACGTGTCGAGGTGGCACTGTAATCATACTGTATTTATGGACGCGGGACAAGATGGCGCCATGTACAAGACGTTTTTCACATGCCGAAGATATGTCTAGACTGAGTCCGTTCGATAACCTCTCTCACTCTGAAAATAAAGAAAGAAAAACATACGTGAATTTATAAATATTATATAAGCAAAAAAAAAAGAAATTTAACCACTGAATATGTCTTACAACTTCGGGGCATGTTAGCTATAAAAGAAAGCAAAAGTAGAACTTCCCCGCCATTATTTAAACGCTGGTGAAATTTTAATGCAACTTAACTCCAGAAGTATGGCAGTCCCAGGAAAGAAAGCACAGATCTCGAAAATCTCCAGGAATTCAAATAGATTTTTGTTGTTTCAGAAAAACTCAAATATACTTTTATTGATATTTATGTTTCAATGATAGGATGGTTTCGTTTTTAGAGCAATGAAAAAAAGAGGAAAGTATATACAGGGTCCTTAATATTTAAGTACATTTTCCTATTTTTTGAATCTTTTTTCCTTGGCCTTTCAAAGTTTCAGGAATCTTTTGGTAAAAACTGATTATAGTTTCTTGCTTTTTATCATATCTGTCTGAAAATTCACCAATAAAATTTATAATGATTTTCACTATAATGAAATCAGTTTTAGAAAATCAACTTTTATTCAATGATGCCTTTTAAATTTAAATTATTATACCGAAAATGTTAGATTGAAAAATAATGTAATGATTCTGAGAAACTATTTGTTAAACGGAAACTATTCTGATGATGGTATAGCATGGGTTTCAAAATGAAAATCGCATTTAAAAAGTTACCATGATAGATATTTAGCATCCGTGTCGAATCTTTTTTTCTTTGGTTTCTATTCTTTATTTTGTTTTTTAATCTTTTATCTGAGTATTGTTTGGCATATGTTTAAGACACAAATTGCATAAATTTGGTCATATTCAAGCTATTTATAATCTTTTATTTTTTTCTTGTTTTTTTTTTATATTTGAAATATTTTTTTAATTTATGAGAATGCTATAAATATGCTTGATATAGAATTCTCATAAATTTAAGAATTCTTAAATTTATGAGAATGCTATATTATTATAATTTTAACTTCAGTACTAAAATTATACAAATTTAGCTGGTATGTTATGAAATAATTTGGAATTAGAAGTGTTTGCTATCTATAAAAAATAAGAGTTGCTAGAGTTGCATAAAAGTCCAAAGTCAAATCTAGTGACTTTGGCCATGAGTTTCAGACAAAGTAAGGATTATTATTTCTTATTACATACAATTATAATTTCATTTACATTGGAATTGATTAATATCCTAATTTCTGTATTCTTAATGACTACCGCTAAATTACATCATCGTCATCATATGTTCTTGATTCTCATATTCTAAATTTAAAAAAAATCTTTGATCATATCTTCGGCAGCAAATTTCCTTACAACTCATTATTAATTGTGATATTTCTAATCTTTCAAGCATGTGAATAAAAATCATCTTTCTATTTGTAATCGGAATGCAAATTATAAAATAATGATGCACATATCAAATTTGAATTACTTACAAAGCCATTCAAAAACAAAGGATTTCCAAAATTATTATTTCAAATGTTGCAAATGTAATTATTTGTTCAAATGTTTCAAAATGTTGTCACATCACAATCTTCAAAAGATCTCTAACATTTAAAAATAAATTACTGCTATTAACAGCAATTAACATTTTCAGAAATCTGGTTAAAACATTGTCAATACTTCTTAGTATTATTCAAATTGCTGTAAAAAATAATGTTAAAGAAAAAAAAAGCAAATTGAATGAGAGCATAATAATGAATACCATTGTTTGATCAGGAGGAGGCTCAACTTTTATCACAATTTTCTTTGAAGATAAATTTTCTTCTAACGTAACATCTCCTAAGAAAGTCGTCGACGATGAATCCTTGTGCTTTGATATAGAGTTGTTTAGATCCGCCAGCGTTACTTCTACATCCACCTTCTCTTGATGACCTTTCTATATGAATAAAAAAGAAGGGAAATGTTAGAATTCTAAAATAAACACAATTTTGTACCTAGCTTCCATATTTTCTGCATAGAAATTCGAGAATATATATATACATATATTAGTTTCTTTCTTTTGCAGTTTGCTTTGGTTAAATTGATGCTTATAGATAATAAAGCAATTAAATAATTGTTATATATAATTGCAGCAGAATATTGCACAAGCCATGTTTAATTAAAAGTTTCAAAAATGAAATAAAATTAATTCTCTTTGCAAACATTTTCAATTTACAACTGCCTATGTAATATCCTTCCTCAGTTCACAAACTTGAAAACAGTCAAAAATTAAAAAACTGCAAAATTCTGTACCCTATTTTTTGCGTAGTAATTAAGATTAGGAATATAATTACTAATATATTATAAATGTTCATTTACGAGTAAAACAACACCAAAATATGTAAAGCCAATTATTTTACTTTCCACTCCTTTCGAAACTAAATAGATACTTTAAAATGAACTATTAAATTAAAAATATATATATATATGTGAAGTATTTCTTATTATTAGTAATATTCTAGAACTAAAGAAGAAATCATATAAAATATAAAAACTATTGATTACTTATTTTAAAATTAGCAATTTACTAATTTTAAGACTAAATTACTAATTTTTAAACTTTAAATGCACTAAGAAAAATCACTAATTTTGATATTATGTCTGTCTTTTTTGTTGTGCAATAAATTTGTCGTTGATATTGTATAATTGAGAATATATATTGTATCTCAAATATAATTTTTTAGCAAAATAAGTTCGTAAGACAAAAGATCGATTGAATTAAATTTCAATCGATAATCGATTTCAATTTATAAGCATATAATTCATATAAAATAAATGTTTTTCTTAAATATTTTTAAATTCACCAAAATTATTAAGTGATTGTACTCGCACTCTTAATTCAAAAATTAATTTGATGTTTTGAATATAAATATTCATTAATTAAATAGCACCACTAATTATTAATAAATGTATCATAATATAAGATGCATATTATTACATGATGATTTAGTGAATCACCTGAATCATAAAAAAAAAATTATCGGAACAATGACGAACAATAAAAATGAAATGGTAGAAAGATACAAAGTTTACAACATAAATGTTTGTAACAGGCAATAAATAAAAATTCACTAATTGAATTTCAATTTTTTAGTATTCTTCATTATTAAATTGAAATAATTATGGAATCGTATTTTTTGAGAGAGATTTTAATTAAGTTTTTTGTGAAAATCGAAATTTTAATCAATGGTTCATAAGTCACTGAAAAAGTTTTATTTTAGTTTGAATTAAATAAAATTGAATGCTGTTGTAAATCTGTCTTTAAATAAAATTAAATTTGATTATTAAAAAATTTGATAAAAATTCTGTGAAATACTTCAACAATCAATCATTCAAAATTAAATTATCCAAAGTAGATATTTTCATGAAAAAGCGAGGCTGATGAAATTCTTTATGTGTATAAATTTGTAGGTATATGTGGGTTATTTGATGTATTTTTTAATAAATTAATAGCTAAATTATGAAACAAAGGGTCTTAAAAATCATGTAAAATACATTTTATGAAAATAAAAATTATGGACTAACCTGGAAACAAATATTACATGGAAACGTTTTTATTTATAAATATGATTTTTTGTTGATGAATTAAACAGTGTTTCTTTTAATTTTTTTATTAATATTTAAAGATGTTATCAATTAATTAATATAAGCTTACACTGAATATTTTCAGCTTCATCAAAAGACTATAGATTGACTCTTTCAACTTTTTACTTTTGCAAAAATTTATTCAATTTTTTAAAGGCAATTATAACATTCGAAACATTGCATGATTTGTAATATATTCATTTTTCTTATGAAAATATTGCAAAAGGAATTTTCCTTGATTTTAAATAATAAAAATTCAGGAAATCAAGTTAACAAAGTTATTCAATTACGGAAATAAATTGCTTCTGTTTCAACATGCATGCATTTTATGAAAATGAAACTAAATTGCTTTTAATTTTAATTTCTTCCGATTAATTTTCGTAACCGCATAACTTGTATATATTATTATTTTATTTATTGTATTATTCCATGCTTATAACTTTTTTATATTATTGCAATATAGATAATGCTATGATCTATTCATATGAGGTTTTTTAACCTTAAGCAGACAAAATATAAGTGTAAATGTTTATAGATATTCTAAAAATATCGTAATACTGTTATATAAATATTGGATATCATATGAAGTTTTCCTTACATCATATTTAAAATAATATTAATCACTTCCATTATTGATTATTTTTGTAAATTATTATGCATATTTTGAAAACCATTTACAAAATATATATATATTGTCTGTAATAGTATATGTGAGATGAGGCAAGCAATCATTTTTACAATGTAGCATGTAATCAGATATTCACTGTAACAAAGCATCTGATTCAGAAGAATATATTTTTACATAAAGCTTTCCATCATTGAATTAATAATAATAATAATAATGCACCCCAGATAAATGCAGAAAATAAATTTATTGGAATACAATTTCTCAAAAGCATGTGAACAGATTTTGACTGAATAGCAAAATCATAGGTCATTACAAGAAAATATATCTAATGGGAAGAAGTATATGAAGGGAAAAAGCCCTTTGTAATGATTAATGCAGAAATTCAAAAGCCATGTTATCCCTGGCTATCCAAGCATTTCAATTTATCATTTAATTTTGCACAATAATACAGCTAGCGAATTTTTGTTTCTAAATATTTTGCTTATTTTTATCTGATGCATCTTTTTCACTGATGTATTTCGCTGACAAACACTTCCTTCAATTTAGGATTAGTTACTTGAATCCAACATTTTTAAACAAAACTATTATGTACTATTATTTTTAAACAAAACTAATCTATGACTAACCGTGTAATTATAAATATAGAAAAAAGCCGAAAATGGTATGTAAGCAGGCCCTCTCTTTTCTTTCTAATCTTAAGAATCACATCAATGGAAGATCGTTTGATATTGAGTGTCAGAATTGCCGTGCCTCAGATAAATGATAGATTTGATATATGCCCCTATATATGATAGATAGCCCCTATATATGCTATTTGCCCCTATATATGAGATTTGAAATGGAAGTCTTCGTCCTCGTGGGCTTATCATGAGATTAAATTGCCCGGAAAAAAGTTGATAGTTATAATAAATTAGAACAACTTTCATAAATGGAACATCTCATTTAAAAATTCTGCTCTTTAAATAAACTATTATTTTCATTCATGAGTAGTTGATGTTTGAACAACTTTTTTTTTGTGTCAAAAAACAAAACAAAAATCTCATTTTCACAGCGACTTACTTCTTTCTGCATCACAAATTGAAAAGCAATATACTCAGTTCCAATAGTCATAAATTTTTCCCTTTTTCTCATAAAGACTGTTTCAGAAACAAAAACGAAATAATATTCAACAACAGCTCGGAAAACAAACGCTAAATGGGAATTTCGTGTTTCAGCTCCATTAATATACTCGAACTAAATTGCAATGAATCTTACGATTTCATCATTCAAAAAAACAGAAGGGTAATATCGTTTTATTCATTCAGTTTTCTCTTCCTTGTGTGCTTTTTCGAGCGTGCGAGGGGCACGCAAAAATCGGTTTCTTGCAGGTTATCTCGTATGCACTTAAAAAATAGCGGCAGAGATGGAAAAGCGAAACAGTAAAGCGACTCTAAGGTGTTTCCAGCATCCAGGGGGACTTTTATTTTCCAGTTCAAATCACGTAAGTGCTAAATTATTGACTGGGACGCAAATCCTATATAATATTGCTGAGTCTGGCACATGGCCAAATTCTTTCTTTCGTGACAGGTTGGGTTTCCAGGGAAGTTATTAGAGGTATGTTATTATCTGCCCAAAATCACATTAACGAAGAAAAAATGTATTGAGAGAAATTCTTCGACAATTTCAACCTCTTTAAGGAGCTTCGAATAACTTTGATGAACCTAATACGTTTATAAAAATCTACCTTTTTCCTACCACCGGGAATCGTTTCCGAACGAAAATTGGAGCTTACCTTTCCCGACTTAATCAATAAGCGAAGAAATGGAGATATCAATTTGTGTCAAACATGCCATTTGGATATTTTAACTTCTCCAGACTGTCGTTTTGTCCTTATCTTTCTGCGAAACATATTAAATTTAATATTTTATATGTAAACGATTTTTAACATACTTTTATATAAGGATATTTTATATGCATTAAAATGTTAATATTATGTCCCTGTCATGATTATTTCTTTAATGATGTATGAATTGTTCATAAATCAAATCGTTAATATTTCTTTATTTAAGCAGTATACATACAAGCTATTATAGTAAAATTTAGAAATAAATTCTTATCAAAAAAAGATTATACGGGAACACACATCAGTGCGAATGAACTTTATAAGGATGGAATTTTTTTTTATGCGAAGAGGAATATTATGTATTACATTTTTTAGGAAAAAAATGCAATTCTCATTTTATTTCACTTTTAAAAACCTATAAATATTTAAATATGAGCGTACCTTGAAGCTCCAAGAACGCTTCAATGCAACTACACAGTTTCGATAATTTTCCTTTGTTCCCATGCTGCTTTTATCTTTTGCCATTTCACAAATACTTTCTCCATCTGGACTTACATAAACTGCTAGAAAAATAATGTGGTAAATTAACTCATATTCATAGGAATTGCAGTATTTAAAATAAACATTTAAGTAAGTGATTGGAATTCTCATCAAATACCCCTCAATTTCTGATACTTTTTAAATCATATTTCAAGGAATTCAAACACTTTCTGATATTCTAAAAAATATGGACAATTTTTTAAATTTAAATTATTGAATGCATCTGTTATGAAGAGTGTGATTTTATATGCATTTAAAAAAAATATTTACTCTTTTCTCACAATGCTAATAGAAATTAGCGATGATCAAAATACATTGAAAACAAAGGAATTTAATACTTTGGGAAAAATAAATAACAAATTTAAGTATCTTTAATAAAGATCCTAATATTTAGGTGTAAATATGAAAACCATAATAATTTAGGAATATATGGTTGCAGAAAGTCTCAATAGAGGTTAACAACATATTTTAGTTTTAAAATTTTAGAGTTTGGTATCATAAAGATGTTAACAATTTTCAACTTTAGAACCTGCCAACTTAGTATAAAAGCATTATTTTTTAAAACTCTGAAAATTGAATATGTTTATAGAGCGGAAGTAGAATTAATGATCGGCAGTGAAGGATTTCACGCCTTTGCAGCCATCTAATGGAGATGAAAACAAGCTTTAAAAATATATTTGCTTCCATTCGTTGGAGATGAGTCCTCCTCCCCTCTTCCAACGTGAAAACAAGACGCGCCATTCACATGCTACAGAAGCTTAACCACATTTCAGCTTGAAAAGATTACCACGTCTTATTACTATTCAAAATGCAATAAATGAAAATTATTTATTTTGATAATTATATCTAACTCAAATTTGATTATGATTTTGATAAGAATTTTTCATTCTTAATTAATAAATCAACTGACTGTACACGTATTTACTTGAATACTTCAGTGAATTATATACATTTCATTCAGTTTTATATCGTTCAGAAACTGCCTTTAAAATTAAAGATCCTCACACGCTTCTTTAAGTAAAATGCAGTAAGTTTATATAAGATTTACGATAACTGAACTTACAAATAGTGTTACGTAGAATAAAATATATAAGTCCACAAATTACTTTTTTGTTAGTTCCAATAAAGGTAACATTTCTTTACGTGCTTGTCATGTGTAATGAAATTTGCATTTATGTTTTTATAAATAAGGCTTTCAAGACTCGTTTTGTTGTTTTCTTTCTTTGAAACTGAACTATGATAATTATTGAGCAGAAACTAAATCGAAAGCTCCATACCCTTCGGGAGTGATTATTTGCTCTTGGATGGACAAAAGAAATTGGTTTCTTTTCTTTCTCAATGCAACCACCGGAAACTTCTGGATTTAACAAGTAAACTATCTGACGATAGTTTGGATGATAAGAGATCGTTTATATATCATAGTTTTGCAATGCAGTTCCTTTATTTACCAGTTATCCTTTATTTTCATCTTACTTTATTTAAAGTATTAAAAAATTGCAATGTGAGGTATCAATTTAAAAGTTTAATTCCAAGTATATTTTTACTATAATTTAACTTAATAGGATCTTGTATATCTGAAACGGGAGTGTTTGCGAAGACCTAGTATATACCTACGTGCTGTTTGAATAGCTCAAATATTAAGCTATATATATATATATATATATATATATATATATATAATATAATATTTGGCACCTGCTTGTACTGGTACATACCTTAAAAATACATAAATGTAGAGTTAATAATGATATGTTTGAATGACACATTAAATATCATAAATGTTTTCTGGCTTGTAGAATTTCATTTCATCTTTTAGTCAATCATGATCTAGAAAAAAATCAAATAGAAAAATTGACTAAGAAAACTGTTCCTTCCTATTAATCTGAAGCAAAAAGATGGTAATGTCTTTTATTTTAAGCTGTTTCTCGTTCCACATTATTAACTAGCCACCTTTGGCAACCAGCTGGTTCGGCAATTTTACTGCTGTTTAAAAATGTGAGCTAAATACTTTATGTAACGCCATTGTCAATTAAATGCTTTATGTAACTTGTCTTTTAATAGTTACTTCATCAAAATATTTTTAAGATTATTTTAATAGACGTATAATTCACTCTTGCAATTATAAAGTCCTTAAACTCGTAACATGCTATAAGTGTCTCTAATTATCTGTCAGCTCTCGTAAAATGTGAACTTTAATTTAAAGTGGAAATGATTAAACTGCAAACTTATATAAAAACATTTTTTTTAAATATAAGTGAACGAAAAGTATTATGTGAATAATTTCAATAAATTATGTAATATCAAGAATTATTCAACAAAAATTACTTAGATTCATCATCAAATTCAGGTTTTAGTTTTACTTTCATAGGGATTTAAATGATGTAAATACAATAGTTCATTTTATTTAGGTCTATCAACATAATTAAAAATTATAAAATCTAAATTTTATACATCTTTAGTTCTAAGGAAATATATTCTACGAAATGCTCTTGACGCTTTCAAATAAATAAATGAAAATTTCTATCATCTGCTATAAAATTGGATCGACTTATAAAGTTTTGAATAAAAATGTTTGGAAGATTCAACATTTCCATTCTTAGGCCAGTAAATATTGAGTAATCGCGGGTGTTGATTGAGGTATTATCTTTGGAATGGTCGATGAAGTGGTTTGAAAAAACACATTTTTATCGAATAGTGATCTTCAAATATTCATAAATCAGTCAGTTTTGGAAATTGTTTCAGGTGGTTGAAGTTTATCACTTTTAATTTAAAAGCTATACATTCTCCCTTTTTTAAAGCATATACAGAATCCTATTACATACCGTGTAGTTATTTTCTTCATTTTGACCCTTTTTATAGATGCATTTCTATTATTACAGTTTTAGAAATTAGCCGTTGGACCTTGAATTGACAAAAATATGTATATTAAACAATGTTTGTCTTAAATTAAGCTCATTTATTTAATTATTGTAAAAGTCACACAATTTTTTCTTTAAATTTTCTTTCGAGAAAAAACATTTCATATTTGTTTCATTTTAAATAGACATGTGCTGAAAATTACATTTCTATATGTTTAATTTGCAATAATTAATTGTTTTTTTTAATTTGAGTTTTCGTCAATCTGATGGCAACATATTGTCAAAAGATAATATTTTTTTCCCTCTCACTCGTAACATGCTCTAGAAGATTAAATTTCATTGTTTTGTCCGAAATATATTATTGAAAAATATAATTAAAATATTTCTTTAAAAATTCATTAAATATACAAGTTTAAATTATATGTTAAAACACTGACATTATTAGAAGTCAAATTTTTTTACCTTTAATTTGATGTAACAATAATCTTTGTTCGATAATATTTTCGGAAGTTATAGCTGAAAGACTTCGAAATTTCATTTAATTTTTAATTAATTCAAATGTTAATTAAAAATTCCAAAAATGGCTTCCGAAGTGCACATTCTGGATTTTCATGATATACATAAATTTGATAACTATAGGTCCACCGTTGAGGCCTGTAGAACGCCAACACACACACACACACACACACACACACACACACACACACACACTGAGCTTTATTATAAGTATAGATAATAAATATATTCACTATAAGACAGAGTACTATCAATAGATTGATTACAGTCGATATATATTACTTAAACGAGGAAAAGAAATATCAGTCACTGATTGATATAAGATATCACACTACCACTTACATAAATATAAAAGTTTTATAGACATAAAAACTATACAATGCATAAATGTTAAACTTTGAAGGAAAAAAAAACGGATGTTTGATATCCATATCTTGAATTTTTAATTACTTTTTTTTCAGTAAAAATTTAGATCAAGTCAACAAAACAAAACAAAAAAACTTGGGAAGCAAAATTCAATTTACATTTAATGTAAAAATTTGCTATGTCCAAAGCTTTCTTAAAGTGAAATATTAAACAGAATTTTCGAAGTCATTTTTGCAAACGAATTTTTTTATAATTTGGAATAATGTTATATATAATAGTATGGAATAATAAGGTATATAATAAGTTGAATTATTTCTAACATGATGGAATAATATTAAAATAATTATGTGCGGAAAACAAGGTTTGAGAATAATTGCGACTTTAGTTCTCTATACTTCAAAGAATGAAAAAAAAACACATAAATTAGAGAATAAAGCTCATCAATTAGGATTTCATAACATCTTTGATTCTTAAAATAAAAAAAAAGAACCTGAATTTATTTTAAAAGATAATTTGATATTTATTAATAGTATATTTAACCATTATTGAACCACCGAATAAACTATTACTTTATTTTATTACTTTCTGAAGTTTTAAATGATATCACAATTAATACTAACATTTATGATTCTTAATCTAATTAGAAATACATGCGAAGATGAAAAGCATAACTTTTCCACCAATTGCCTTAAAACTTTATAACCACCTTAAATTATCCTATTAGGTATTACATTATAATTTTGAATCTTCGTATTAACATTTAAGTTGGCCGTTTTGTCACTAAACATGGTGAAATAATATTATGATAATTTTTCGAATTTAGAGGATGATTTCAATCGGAAACATTTTTTCCTAAAAAAATGCGATGACTTTATTTCGATATACCGTGATGAGTACAAATTAGCAAAACATAATTTTTCATCGAATAACAGTGCGAATAATAATGTGTTTGTAGAAACTTCCCATCATTAAATGTTTCAAGTTTAATAATGTAATTCTTCTTCGTGTTATTAATTAAAATTAACAGGTAAATATCTTACGTTTTTAATATTATGAAATAATATTCTTCTTCTTCTTCTCTTAAATTTGGATAATAGTTTCATCTGTAATAATTCTTTCACATTACTTACAACTTTTCGGCAAAAGTCAAACTAAGAAATAAATTTTAAATTAACCTTAATAAATGCGAATTTAAAATATAATTTGTATTTATTTTTTAAATATAACTTGCATTTATTTAAAAAATATAACTTGTATTTTTGTCTGAAATAATATTCTGATTAAGAAAAAATAATTTATGACAATTTCCCAAACAGAGACACTCTGAATTTAGTACCAATAGAAAAATAAGAAATTTCATAATTGAGTATGATTGAAAAAAACAGATGCAATGACATAATCAAATGGAAGAACACGATATAATAATATTTTATATTATGTAGTATATTAACAATATTCTTCGTTTTATAACTGAAGTCTCCATTAGCGAATTATAATTCATATTTTCTAAATTTTGTGGCTTCTTAAAAGTATTTCAAAAACTTCATTTTTTAAAAATTCAAATAATTTTAATTTTTTTTCTATTCTATATAGTGTGTAGAGTATTTTTTATCATCCTAACAGAATTAGTTAGAATTCTAAGAAAATTATGCTGCACTACTTTGAATAAAATGAAACGGACCTTTTAATGATAACATTATTATGGTATTTGTGCTTCGATAAAAAGATACAATAATATATAAAATTATGTTTTTATGAATAATTTCACTTATTCGAATTTTATGTTTTGTATGCAGAATATTTTTCATTGTTTTTATTTTATCTACTCAAAGGAAAAATATATTTCAGTGATATACTTTCTTCAATCCATATTTAAGATTTAATTCTCATATTAAGTAAGCTTAAATTTCTAACATAACTTGATTTTTTTATTTAAAAAAATCATAAGTATATGTTGAATTTTTTTCTTATTTAAGCTTTATTAAGCTTATTTAAGCTTTTACAACAGCTTTTTAAAACCAAATAATTTCAACTTACTGTTGTTAGGAGGAACCACATCAGGGCATGCAACAGTTGTTTCGACAATATCTTCTAAAGATTTCTTTATGCTCATATCAACTCTACAAAATATAAAAATTAAGATTAATAATGATTTATGTTGAAAACTTTAATTTTAATCATTTATTCCCCAAAGACGCATCTGTGAAACGATGCTTTAATCACTTACTTCCAATCTTTAGGCAGTAGATTGTAATTAAAGGCGAAATTCAATTTTTAAATTAATTTTAATTTTCCTACATGATAGTATTAAATGCATTCAAACTTATTTTTTTCTCATGGAATTCCAGCCCAATTTATAAATATTCAACTTTAGAAATTCCATCAAATAAATTTTAATGTAACTAATAAAATACTGACAATATCTTAAACGTATTTCACTGTAAAAAAATATTCTTCATATGCTGTTATAAAATGCCCAATGTTTGATAAACTCTAATAAATAAGTTACCATTCATTATACAAAAGTGAAATTTACAACTGAAGTTCTTTTTGACTCAACACAGTTCCTAATGTTGCATTAAATGCATTATTTGCAATGGATAAAATTTTTAGTATATTACGCTAGGGATTCTAATCTTGTGGGGGGGTAGCCTACTGGAGGGGAGACAAAAATATTCAAGATAAAAAATAATTTTTATAAAATTTATAAACTAGATGAAAGAAAAACACTCATACACACATAGAAAAAAATACATTTTGACATATTTAATAACTTATGATGTAAAACAAACTCAAATCAAAACTTACTTAATCCGAACATTCTAAATTAAAAACAAATAATTATTCATGACTTCCTTGGACGGGTTTTAAAGACCTAAGAGTTTCGAAGCAAGGCTTAACATTCGAAATACCCACTCTCAATTCTGGATTAATATTTAACCTTGATCCATATTTTGTCTTCAAAGAAGCCTCAGCAAAAAATCCAGCTTCACAAAGGTAGGGCATTAAAAATGATAATAGCATGCGAAATGCTCTTGTTTTTTGAGCAGAAAAATCATCCTCTACTCTTACCCAAAATTCAAATAGTGATTTATTACTTAATTGTCTTTCAGTTTCGCCACTTGTCATGAAGCCTATCAATTTTTCTTCCTCATCAATTGAAAGTCCTTTGAGAGTCTTATGAAATGAATCCCTAATCCACTCATAGCTAGCTATTATTTTGTCGTCAGCAAAAAAAAAAAAATACTTTTTGAAATTATTTGCCAACATGTCGAAATGATTTTCAATTGTTACAAAACATAGTTTTGCATTTCCTTCTTAAGCCTTGAAAGTTTTAGTACAATCATCCACATTTGGAAATATTGTTAGTTTTTTTTACTTTAAGTTGCTTCTCTACAACTCCAGTTTTCTACAAAAGACGTTAACTTTTTCACTTGTATCCAACATATGTCCATTTGCACCTTGGAGTTGAAGATTCAAGATATTTAACTTCTCGAATATGTCAAACAAGTAGCTCAATTTCATCACAAATAAACCCTGATGAAATTTTTCTTCATCTAGGAAAATGGCGATTTCTTAATTCATAAGCAAGTTGCAAAAATTTCCCACATGATAATCATCTTGATTACAATAAAATAGTAGCGCTGGATGTTCTGAGCCCATGTCTTTACAAAGTGGGGACAGATTTTCGATTTCAGGGGTCTCATTTTTATATAATTTATTACAGTTAGAACCCTAGTTAACACAATATTAAACCAGGGCTCATTTCTTCCGAAACCAAAGCTTCTCTACGGATGATATAACTTGTCCGGACGCACTAAGGCGATTTTTGTTTTACAAGTGCTCAGAATCTTCCGGACATTGAACGAGCCTCATCGGTACATATTCTGACTCAATTTTTCCCTTCTACGATTGCATCGTACATAAAATCATTTAAAATAGCTAATAGTGGGGGCACTGTTGTGTTGAGTTGTATTGGTTTGCAGATAAGTAGATCTACTACTGACAAATTATCACAAAATTAGACATAGGCAGTTAACTATATAATTTATCTTTTTTACTACAGTGAAACCTCGTTACAACAATATTTTAGTGCCCAAATAAATATATTGTTGTAGAGAGGCATATTGTTATATCGAGGGCCCACATATTTTGAGCATATAATAAAATTTTTTTATTATTATTATTAGTTTAAGGTGCATAACATACTACTTTTAAGTCTATATTTAGAAGAAACTAATTTGTAAAATACTAATAATAATGGTTTAAATACTAAAAAAATAAATAAATAAGATAAATTCAGAAAATAAGCACAGAAATATTCACATACCTGAAAACCCTTTTTATTGAAAATAATCCAATATTTTTGTTTATTCATTTTTTAACTGTTAAGTTCACCAATACTGTATGCATTGAGTCTAGTGCACGAAAAATGTTCTTCATTTGTCAACGGAAGGCTTGAAAAAAATGTCCTTAGAGAATTCACATATTGAAGAGCTTCCGGTATGACAATAAGGACTGTGATGCGCCTGTATTATCATCATCGTCTTCATCATTGTTTCCTATCTCATCAGTAATTTCAGAGAGAATATCTTCATCAGTAACTCCTGCGAAAACCATAAGATCATCATCTGCTGTTAAATAGTCTTCTATACTAATTCCAAACTTTTTACCGCTTGTTTCCTCAAGTTGGGATATGGATTTTTTTGATGTGCAAGACACATTCTTGATCATCTGAGAGATCATTGTCTATAGAATTTTCATCATTATCAGATTTCTTATCTTCCATAACACAAAGATCGGCCTTTTTGCAGCAATTCCGAATGGTTTTTTCTGTTACTTCCCACCAACTTCCAGCAATATTGCCACACGATTCCTTGACATTTACAGCTTTGAAAGGGTCTTCTATTTTATTTTCAAAGTTTACAAGTATGGAGTCCACCAACCGTTTTCTGTAATATCCTTTGAAGCACTTAATTATGCCCATATCAAGAGGCTGTAAAATTGAAGTGCAATTGGCAGGGAAAAAAGCGATTTCGATATTTTGTAGCTCACGAAATGACGTGTGAGCACCGCAGTTATCTATCAACAAAACGATTTTTTTCTTTCTCTTCTTCATTTCATTGTCTAACTTCTGTAACCATTCGGAAAAAAGTTTAGACGTCATCCAAGCCTTCTTATTTGCTTTATACTCCACGGGAAGACTTTTCACGTTCTTAAAGCATCTTGGCTTCAATGATTTGCCAATGACGAGAGGTTGTATTCTATGCGTTCCTGTGCTATTTGTACACAGAAGAACAGTCAGTCTCTGCTTTGATTTCTTCCCTCCATAACACTTTTCACCCTTGAATGCCAATGTTCGATCGGGTAGGAGTTGGAAAAACAGCCCAGCTTCATCTGCATTATAAATGTCTTCTGGAGCATACTTTTCTAAGATTTCTTTCATCTTGTTTTGCCACCATTCATTTTTGCCGTTTATCGGGGCTGACTTTTTCTCTCCGTGAACTTCTTGGAAAGTTATTCCATGAGGATCTCGAAAACGCATTAACCAACCATTGCTAGCTTTGAAAGTTTTGTTCCCTAGCATTGCTGCAAATTTCCGTGCTTTTGCACATAATAAAGGTCCATTTATTGGGACATTTGTTGCTCTCATCTCTTGAAACCATTTTAAAACAGCACCATCAATGTTTTCTTTTGTCGTAACTTTCAGTCGTTTTCGCTCTGGGTTCATTTCATTTGAATTCAGCATCTTCGATTTGCTTTCTCTTCTTTAGGAACGTTGCAACTGTAGATTGCGATAATCCATGTTTCTTAGCCGCATCAATCTGCTTCATTCCCTCATCAATATCATTGATAACGTTCAGTTTATCTCGAAAAGATAGTTGCTTTCGCCCGGCCATCTTAGGGAACAATATCGCGTGAAAGAAAGAACAGTTTAAACCAAATGTTTCGCGTATAACTCAAAATCGTTAAAGACTATAAAAAAACCTTTGAACTCACTTTTCAGTAAGTCACTTAACAACACCCCGCCTCCATCTCCCCCTGTTCCTCTAACAAAGGGCACTTGTTCTGTGAAAAGGTGACCAGACAGGTCTAGATGTCCTTAAACCTTATCAGAATTCCAAAGCTTACTATGAAATGAGACTAGGCATACATTTACACTTCACCCCCTCTCACTCCCTCCAATTCCCAAAAGGGTGTCTTCATCTGTTTTGAAATCTGAACAATAGCTATTTATTCAGGGATAAGTTGAATATCCACAATGAGTCTTAATAGACGGAAAAAATAACAAAAGAAAACGAAAAAAAGCATTTGAAAATCAAAATATTATTATAAAGGGAGAAAATAATACTGAAATTTAGATTGAAAAAATCGTTTTACAGAGGTTTACTGTTCTAGAGAATATCACAATATTGAGGGGAGATTAACATTAGTTTATATGCAAAATCACCGGGACCACAAAACATTATTGTTGTAGAGGGAGTTATTGTTGTATCGGGTATCGTTGTAGCGAGAGTTCACTGTATATGTTATTTCATCAAGTTGTGTTGCATACAATTTTGTACTTAATTTCAAGAAAAGTTGACACTGTACATCTTCAGATTTATCACCAATTTGACGAGCAACAGTATCATTTGAAAGATATATGGGCTGCATTGTTTTGAAAAATTATCTCCAAACATAATTTCTACAATCTCAATTGTTGCTAGCAAAATAAACTATTTAGCAATGATCTGCGGTTTTTTACATCTGGTGTTTTTAAATAAAACTTTGAATGATGTAGTTAAAGCTTTTTTTCGCATACAAAGTTTTTTTAATAATGATATTTGCTTTTTATATGATTTTATATCTATTTAAAAGAATTCTCTGGTTTCTTTGACGTACTCACTATGAAGCGTTTCCAAATGTCATTTAAGTGAATTAGGCTTCATTCTGTCTGCGGTCAGCATTTTTGATCAAATCATACACAAGGGTCTTCGTTTATTTCAATACTGGTAAACCCAAAATTTCAGTATTCTTAAAATACTTTCTTATTTTATTTTCGGAACCATGCTCGTTTGTATACTTGTTAATCTTTTACTATCACCGTATGTTCGGCTACTTCCTCTTAAAAATTCATCCATGAATCTGCCTAAATATCTTGCCTTGAATATTTAATATAGTGAATTGCAATTAACACGAAAACATATATAGCATACACATTCACGATATATTCGATACGGATAGACGGATATACTCAAATGAAACTGGCTGGAATTGAAACGCGTTATCAAACATTTTACAAACATTACTTTTGTTTAGCCATGTTTCTATTTATTTATTTTTTATTCACAAAAATGTAACTTATGTAAAAAATTAACGAATTTTTCTACTTTCATATTCTTTTAACAATATCTTCCTGTTTGGCTTTCAATTCAAATATAATATTTAATTTTTCTTTGCTTTCATTCGCCTCATCTGTTCACTGACAGTTTGGCAAAATACCAGATGTAGTTTCTCGCCAACGTTGGCTGACTTTTACTTTTGTTTTGGCAGTTAATTAAAAATCATTTAAAAACAAGAATCCAAAATGTTCAATTTACAATATTATTGTACACCTGGGGGGGGGGGGCATTATGAAAATTATCATGGAAATCTGGATCGCAAGAACAGAAATATTGAGAAACGCTGTATTTCAAAAATTAGATGTAACCTATTTCTCTTGCAGAAGAAAATTATAATTTTGAATTTAAATGCTATTAAAATATTTCGAAATAAATTCACACATCATGTTAAAAAGAAAAACATTTAAAGTGACTAAAATAAGAATAATATTTGCTAAATCTTATGACATATCATTTTCCAAAATTATAATTTGTCAAATATATATAATTTCCTTGATTGATGAGAAATGAATATGTGTTTGTATTGTAAACAAATTACTGATACTTATCTATGCTGTCTGTACTTATAAGTTGCTTTTAATATTTAACATATGAATATAATTGGTTCATAGAATTAATTACATTATTCTTCAATTGAAATTTAAAATTTAAATAAGAGTATGATATTAAATTCGAATACGTACTTGCTCTTGTCCTCCTCTATAGATGCTGCATTTAGGGAGAAAACATTGTTTTGAAATATTTATTTTAAAAGTTTTGATTTAAAAAATGATAAAACATTCACTTAAATTCTATTATTATGTATAAAGTAAGTATTTGCATAATCATTGAAAATACATCCAATATTTATCGTTTAAATATAATCATAAATATTTACTTTATTTATAGAACTATGTAAAATAATAAAATAAATTTCAATGTTTGCAACAATATTAAATAATCTTGTTTGTTCTAATGTGTCATTTTGGACAAGTATTGAATACCATCTTATTGTTATGCTGCTACATTTTATCAACATTTCTATTCACAGAAATTTGCTTTTGTAAGCTGAAATTAGAAGTTGCTATTACAGATTGTCTGTGAAATATTTTGACCTATTCAGTCAAAGTCTTTTTAAAACAACACTTTCAATGACAAATTATTATTTGTTTCTCTTTTATAATAATGAGAAAATAATTTAAAAATTTCCAATTTCAGTTAAAATCTGAAAATGGATGGCATTCAACAAGATTGTGAGAAAAATAGCTTCATTTCATTTCTATGATATCGATTAATTACAACTCTATCAAAAATTTATCAAGAGATATAGAAATGAATTAATTTATAACAAATGTGAATATTGTATAGATGATTTTTATCTTCATTCAGAATCCTTTTATCAATATTCTTTGTTATTATAGATTTTAGTTTCGTAACAAGTGGTCTATCCAATTTAACAATATTTTTTTGCAGATTCGTGAAGCCTTTTATTCCCGTTACACTTTATTTAAAAAAAATATTTTTTCTTTATTCTTAGTCTAAAGTCAAGATTCATAATAAATTCATAATTACATTTTAATGAATTTCTCAGTGGATTTTTATACCATCGCAGACAGAGCTTTAAATAAAAGTAGTAATATGTGATTTAAAACGCATTCAGTCCTCAAATAAGAAAGTATAAATGCAGATTCACTAAAAATATTATCTATAATGCAATCCTGTCGAGCAAATAGTCAACTTTTTTCTAAAAAATCCATTAAGTAAATTAGTAAGTTATATGCGTAATAATCCCTATGAGTCCAAGATATTGTGAGATATCTGCACAATATTATACTGAATTCTAATTAGAAGCAATTTTTCAAAGATATCTTAACGATATTGTTAACCATATTGTATTAATAATGGCACAAAATAAATATCTGTACGTAAAATAAATAATAAAATGTTATTTTATTTTTCATCGCAATTCTTATTCCTTTATCATTTTGTAACCAATTTAATCCATAGTAAATCATTAATATTATATTATTTTCAAATTTCCATACATTGTATTTTTTCGTAATAATTAAATTATGGAACTTACTATATTATTTTTTACAAAATTTGCAAAACAAGATTTTGGAAAGGAAATACATGCGAACGAAACTTTATTGCAAATTGTGCTGTTTTGAGCACAAGCATGTTTGCTAAAATTATGATTTTCCATTTCTATTGAAACTTAACTGCCAGTGAAAAAAAATTCAAACATGTCTAATTTTTGTCCTAATTGGAAAGCTGAATAAATCTTATTGTCAATTAAATTAATCGAATAATCAATTAAAGATGACAAAAAGATTTAAGATTTCCAACATGAAATTATTAATTATGAATTTAAATGATTTCTAAATCTATAAAAAGTATTATAATCGGAGAAACTTAGGGGTATTGCAAAATAAATAAAATATTTTTAACATATATTTTTTTTCTTTTCAAATTCTGAGGAGATTCATAAATTATTTTTATTCCACCTCGGTTTATGCTCTTATAGATTTACTGGAAGAAATATATATGTTAGATTTTATCTTCTATATAAATAAAAATGGATGGTTGTCTATATGTCTCTTATGCGCTGCCGTACTGCTCATCCGATTCCGAGAAAATTTCGACTACTTATTACTTCCACTTACGGGATAGTTATAAGCACACCACAATCACCTAATCTTTAAAAAATATTTTCAGTGCTATTTACCTCTTCTATTAACCGTGGATTAACCACTAAATAACTCACCAACGAGAAACAACAGATTCAGTAAAGATGCTAAATTCAAGCTAGACGCTAATATTTCAAAGATATTGAACGTAAACTCAGTGTAAATCTTTCTCTGAGGTAATAATTTAATTCGAAAATGTGCAAGAATATTTTAGGGGAACCAATCCTATTAAGTTTCAAATTTTAACTAAACATTTAATAAAATTTTAACGGTTTTTGCAGTAACTTCCGAAAATAATTTTGCACAAAAGTACAACTAATTTTGTACTATTTTAGTTTTCAAAAAATTATCTTTTCGACTATTGAATATAATAAAGGTTTTTTGTTATGAATATATTTTATATCTTTAATCAATTTTAAAATATAATATTTTAATCATATTTTCTAATATTAAACTTGAGAATTCTGAACGAATATTAAAAGAATCATGAGATACAATCAATGGTTTCTTTAAACTTCAAGCTTTATAATTCTAAAAGACTACACAAATATAATATATAAATGTGTATATTTGTTTATAGAATAAATTAATAAAAATATAAATATTATTTATGCTTTTCCTTTATGAATCCTTCAATTTCAATGAATATATTCATTGCCGACAAGAAAACAAATATCATTATTCCTATCATTCGTAATTAAATAAGATAACAATATCAAATTCCAAACGATATTTTAAAAATTATTTCATCTTCGGCAGCAACTCTCCAAGTAACTACTAGTTTATAATAATCAAAAGTAATTTTTTAAGTTTCCATTAGGATTGAATTCTGATATTTCATTTTGAAGACATAATAAGTTAAATATCCCTAAATTTATCAAGTGTTTAAACTAAAACTCTACACACGATGGTATGTAGAATTCATATATGTATGCGATTCATAATTTCAAGTGGATTAGTATTTTAAGTCTTAAAAAACCATGCCAGGTTAAAGAAACTTGAACCAAGCCAGTTCGAAAAAAAATTACTAATCAAGAAATCTATAAAACCCGAACTTTTTTTTAACTTTTATAATTTAATGCGATTTGATTTTTGCATCCAAATCAAGCCCTGAATGGGATATCAAAAAATCTGTAGAATTCGTCGCTATTAATGTAATCCAAATATAAGGTTAGATAACCACACTAAAAATGTATCCCTTGCTTTTAATGTGTGTATGTACTTAAATTTTACAGGACATCAATTATTAAATTCTTTTCGAAATAATGTTAAAAAATAGACTCTTAGGATCTTATCTTAGACATACGTCACTTTAACCGATAATATGAAACATATTAATTTCAAATTAGGTGTATAACACCTTGGCATTAGAATATATCGAATTGTTGAAACCAATGCTATCATAAAGCTAATATTATTTAAATATTTCATAATATGAGAGAAATTAACACTCATATCAAATCTTCTTTGTTTCGTATTTCAGCTAACTTCCAGTTTAACGGTAACAGAATATAAATTAATAAACAATAAAAATGAAACAATGAAAGTTCTACAACATATATTTATAGAGCATAAATAGCAAAATCTGTTTGATGCATGTATGTATATTTGCTTGTGAGTAGGAAGTTTACTAAACATTGTAAAATAGATGAAGGAATAAGATAATATTAAAAATATTAATTTAATTGTTAGACAATTTTATTAATATTATATAACAGTTTTTTTTGCCATAATATGCATTTTCCATGGATCTGATCAATGTTTTAATAGGAATATTAGTTTTCTTTAAAATAAGCATAATAAATCTACACAATTTTCAAGTAAGCAGTTCTATAAAAGAGAAATAAGGTTTCAGACACCTGTTTTAATATTAACATTAATCACTAGTTGTCAACCAAAATGTTAATCACAATAAATTTTTGCTTTTAAAGTTGCTAACGTATAATCTGACTCACTACGTACTTACATCAACACATTAAAATCATTATCAGTCCACAGAGAGTGAAGCACCCTTTTCATTATCATTTGAATTCTGATCAAAACATGTCAACATTTATTAAGAGCTATTTGCTGGTGAAGTTTGTCAGACAATAAATGTTGAGAAAGAGCTGTAAAATGCTTTCCATCCGCTTTGAAGCTCGTGAAAACTAATTACTTTTGCTTCACGAAATTCAGGAAACGAAAAGAGGCTCATTCAGACTTCAAATGAATGCACTCTTCTTTTGTTAAGGAGTTGAATTCAGGATGCGTAATTGTTATCATTCATGATGACTCACTCCTCATTTCAGTTTACCACTAAGACTAGAATCCACTATTATTGATTTCTGAAAACTAAATTATCAACCAGCGATTCAAGGATTGAATAGAGAAGGAATTTTAATGTGCTTATCATGTCATTTTACGCGTGATTGTGTGCCTGATTTTTCATTTTAAATTACATGTATATTATATTAGCCCCTGGAAACTTCTTCGTCTGTTTTTGAAATTGGGAAATGAATATTATCAATTTTTTTGTAAGTCTTCTTTCAAACAGAGCAAAATATTTTAAAAAAATATAATTTTAAATGTAAAATTAATTTCTAATTATTCAAAAATAATTAATGCCAATGAAATATTTTGAAAATAGTGTTTTTATATTTAAGATCTTGGAAACATAAAAAAAAAAAATTCGAATTTTTTAAATGCTCTAATTTAATTCTTTTATGAACATCTGATAAGTTAATTTAACTACTGATCCATTTGAATTTCAGATGATTTCATCAGTAATAAAATAAATATTCATACTTGTACGCATTAGAAGCATAATTAAATTATAAAAGTTGTAACCTTAGGACTTGTGGTTTCAAAGAAATTCTGATTTATAATTACAAAGAATCATGATTTATGATTATGAAAGAGCTCATTAAGACTTCAGATGAATATAATAATCTTTTGCTAAGCAACTGAATTTAAGATACTTAATTGTTATCATTCATGGTAACTAACTTCTCATTTCAGTTAAACACTAAGACTAGAGTCCCCTATTATTGATTTCTCAGGACTAAGTTATCGACAGCAATTCAAGAATTGAATAAAGCAGAAAATTTCACATGCTTATCATTTCATTACTTTTTGGCTATTGCATTCTTGATTTTTCATTTTAAATGAAATGCTCATTATTTTATCGCTTTAAAACTACTTCTTATTTTATGATTTTTTGTAATATTGGGGAATAAATAGTTTATATTTCATTTGTAGCTTCTTTTCCAAACGGAACAAATTATTTGGATAATATAATTTTAAACATAAAAAGTATTTTGTAAATATTCAAAAATAATCTATTCCAAAGAAAAATTATGAAAATATTAATAAAATATCTTGTGTTTTAATTCTCATAAATGTAAAATATTCCTAGTTCAATTTTTTTAAATACCTCTAATTCACATTAAAATGCTTTAATAATGTCTCTAATAATAAAAAATCTAAATAAAATGAATTTTAAAGTAATCAGTAATAAAATAAATATCCCTATTCGCATATATTAAAAGTTTAGTTAAGTAAAAAATGTATAAAAAAGGTGTAATACCATAATTTATGATTGGCAAATAAAGTTACATGACTTTTACTACTAATCGAAGCATCTGATAAATTAGAAGACCTGCAACTGACATTTCAGATGTGTTAGAACTGCCGTAAAATTCGCTATTAACAAAGTGAATTAAAACATTGTTAAATATGAAAAAAAAACATATGCATTAGTTTAAACTAACGTCAGATAGGATCCGGATGATCGATCCATAATCGTTAAAACTGATAAGCTATAATCGCGTATTATAAGTGGTTAATTTATCATGATTATGTCACAGCTTCAAACAAATTTTGTAAGATATCGATTTGTTACCTCAAAATGTTAGTTATATTAAAAAATAAACTGATGAATGTTTAACGAACAATATTTTCTATAATTTATAAGCCAATGAAAGTTTAGTTTAATTGATTTTGACTGCCAGAGAAACACAAAAACTTGATACCATTCAAAAAGATTAGATGACATATTGAAAAATTAATATTTTCCAAGTGCACAGGAAACACATTTTTCTCTCAACACATGATTGATCTTGTTTATTAGTATTATGTATATGGTAAATAAATTATTTTTTCGTAATTAATAAATAAATGTTTTCAGGGCATGATGAAAAAATCACTTAAATGTTCAAATATTTATTTAATAAAAAATTTAGATGTACTAATTATAGAGTAAATAAACATATTTCTATATATGGATAACAAGATATTTCAATGTACGGTATAAAATGAGTTTTCCTTTAAAAACGCTGATAATTCGAAATTACATATTTTTTTCGAAAATATATAAATTTTTATTAAATTGCGTATGAAATTAAAATCTTACATAACTGAAGCTCTCTTCCAAATAAATATTGTAACATACTGTCTCAGATATATTTATTTGAATGTCAGTTGATATACAAAAAATGGAAAATAATTTTCAAAGAAAGAATTAAAAGAAAACCTACAAATTATTCTGAAATTCCACCAAAAATATGAAATCATTATGCCTTTAATAGAGCTGCTGCGAAATTTATTTATTTTAAATAAATTATTTTTTTGAATTATATGTAAATTTATTTTTGCAACTATATTTCAATTATATTTCTGAAAAAAAGCACCGTTTTTACTATTCATAAAATATGGAACAATAATTTAATCAATTTCGTGGAAGTTTATTTCGTTCACGACATAGCAAGCGAATTATTTATTTGTGATCCTTTTCTTGCACAAATGTTATTTCCTTTTTTTTCTAACTATATTGCTTTGGAGAAAAACAATTCATATTTACTTCGCTATTAATTCCAAAAATGGATTTAATCAGAAACAAAAAATAATTAAATGGAGAAAAGATTTATTTTCAGCGGAACATGAAAAAAGGAGAATGAAATATTTAACAATCACAAAAGCTTTGAAAGGAAATACAAATTAGTTTATTATATTACTTTGCAACCAAGCACAATAACAAATTATTTCATTTAAGGTGACAGTGGACTTTAAAGTAAGTAGAAATAGACGAAAACAGACAACTTGTTTTCATCGTTTAATCATCAAAATGTATGTTTGTATTCAAATAAAATGGTTTTATAAAATGTAATGTTCAGCAAAATAAATAATAATTGAAGGGTTAAATGGCGAAAAGTACACCTAAGTGATTTGTTTCAAAATGATATTGTAATTTATTGAATTTAAATATGTTTGAAATGTTTCAGGTGTCTTAAATTTTGAAAAAGTTAAATGAATTCGATAATAAAGATTTCTGTCTAACATCAAAAGAAAATTTGGCATATATTTTATAATTCGAGTATTTTTAACTCGTTTAAAGTCAGTTTTAATTTTTAAAAACATAAAATCGGTCTGAAAATTCAGTATGTGTTCACAAAAATATTTCTAAAAGATTAGACTTTAATTGGACATGCAAAATGATATGTAGTATTCTTTTGTTTGTAATTTTACAGTAGGTAGTTAAAAAAATACAAGAAAAAAGTAATATTCAAACGTTTGCAATAGTTTGAAAATTTCTAAAATTATGTATTTTTTAAACTTGTTAAAAATATATTTTGCTTAATTTTTAAAAAGAAATTCGAAGCATTTATATTTTAATACAAAGCCTTAAAAAAACGTCATAACCCTAACTGAATATTTCCCCACAATGTCTAATAAAGTCCGCAGTCACTTTAACTATATCTTAATTGCAAGAAAGAAATGACATTTTTTTTCATTTAATATAAAAACATTTCACATTCAAAAATAGGTGTAGGTTGTAAAAAAAGTAAAAAAAAATGCATACTTTTTGGAGACCTTCTTCTACGTATTTGGATAAAAGCCAAACCGACAACACCAATCATTAAGAGTGTACCCAATACAGCCAAAAGAATCCCAACGAGTGGACTGAGTTTTGACATAAAAGCAGCTTCTATAAGAAAGGGAGAAAAAAACGAATCAATCATTTTCTTTAAAACAAGTAATAAAACTTAAAAGGGATACGCAATCTACTTGCCATCCGTTTAACATCAAGTCTATCCGCTTCTGCTAGACAAATAAAAAATGATCCAAGTGCTTAAAGTTATGATTAATGAAAATATAAAATTGATAGCCTTCTTTTTCTTTTAGAAAAAAATAAAGTATTTAACAATATTTTAAGACTACACGAGATAGCATTTCCAGCCTTTAAAAAAAATACTCTTTTTTAATTTACTTATTTTGAGTCCTACTTCTTTCTTAAAGCATAAAAATAATTTTTAAATGAAGCGGACAAATCGGATTGCGATTCACCCCTTTACAAGTAACCATGATTGAGAGGAAAGTTCTCATAATAATTCTAATTCAACACATATTTTAGAATGTGCTGAGTTAGAATTGGAATAATTCTAATACATATTTTAGAATGAAAAAAAAATCATTTTTCATTTTATTTAAACTTTCTATTACAAATCAATGCTCTTTCCTTTAAATCACAATACGTTTTACATTGAATAAGCGTTTCATCGGGATTCAAAATGCAAATATTATATAATAATATAAACAAATTTCTTTTGACTTTCTAGACATGTTAAATTGATTTAAACTACACATAACCATAAACAATAGGAAATATAGTTACTTTAAGGGATCTATTATTTTTGGTATAATCCTTCGTTTTTCTTTATCATATTTTTTAATCATTTTAATAATAATTTTGTACAAACCTTATTTTGACTTTTGTTGCTTTTGAATTCAATGTCGAAAAAAAAAATCAGGTCATAAAAAAATATGCTTCATTATTTCTTTTCAATAAAAATTAATTTTGGGAACAAGTAAACTGCATAGTTAATTTTTTAAAATCATTAATAGCTTAGCGGGTTAAGCCATTTCAAGCCTGAGAAGACTTCATACGGAGTAAACGGTTGTGAATTCTTTCCTCCAGATGGGAATTTCTCAAACATAGGTGGAAAGGTGTATATTTCAAAAACCTTTCTTAAAGGTAAAGTGACTGTTATTACTTTTTAATCGAAGTATAACACTAATTGGAACCAGTTTCCCTTGAAACATTTCTAGAAAAGTATCCTACCTCCATATATATAAAATAAGTCAGATTTAATTTTCATGTACAGCAAATCTTTCTCTTTATTATCATCTACTTATAGCCCATGGACTGAGTTAATTATTAGCTCAGTTCTTGGTCCAAATTCGCCTTTTTTGTTTAAATTGTTTTGTTTACCATTTATTTGTATTTAGAACGTGATTAAAAACAATTGACGACAATTTTAGTTAATGAGCCTCATTTCGGAAAAAGCAACTTTTATAAGCATTAAAAGGGGTTTTCGAAATTCAGTTTGAACAAAATTTAAGAGAAAACTATCATTACAATACCTGCTTCTGTTGATGGACTTGGTGAAGTATGTGCTACGATAGCGAGGGAATTACTTTTCCCTTTCTCATTCGAAGCGTAAAGAACCAATACAAATGGTGTGCCAGCAGGCAAATCATGTACAGAAAATTTAGGAACAACGTTTGAAGTTTTATTAACTTGCAGGTGGTCAACACGGGAATTGTAAACATCCAAATGGAATTTTTGCTGAAGACCATTGCTATATCCAGGTTCACACTCAACTTGCAGCCAAGAATGGGATTGATTAACAACGGCGCAGTTATGAACAGGATCTGGTGGACCTGAAGAGATCAGAGAAGTAATTAAATTAGTGAAATAAACAAATGTTTTTAATACTTAGCATCATTTCACAAACTGTTCGTAAAATGAATAGGATTGGGATGATGTTTAGTGAATTCAGAACATGCATTTTTTAACATATCATATGGCTCATAGTGGATATATTTTATATATCATTATTTTCCATAATAGATTTATTTGGATATCATTATGGTTCATATTGATGTATTTTACATATCATAATGGTTCATATTGGATATATTCTGCATATCGTAATGAATCTCTTGAAGGATAATGTATCGGTTTTCAAAACAACTATAGATGAAACAATTTGGATCAGAAGAAATTAATTAGTTTTTATAATTTAATTGTAAATAATATTATAAAGAGTTTTTGCTTTTTTCAGGCCAATAGTATTTATTGCATCTTTTAATCGAAATGATTTAGCAATTCATTCCCTACAGTTCTCCAGCATATTATGTTACTCTTTGTTACGTGAAAACTCCTGAATTCACAAATTTATGTGTTTATTATTGGTGATATTTATAGAAGTAAGAAATTATCTGTTGTTTTTCTTACTTGTGGCAGATAAATTCGCTGCCGAAGATAGTGATTTAAACCGAGTTTGGGTAGTAAATTAAGGCCACTGAGCACCAGAAGGCAGAAGTCTGAGATCTTGCTCAAATGAAGAGGGCACTCACACCATCGTTTGCATAAACTCTGGATCTTTCACACACCTCACAGATACAAAACAAGGGGAAAAACAATCATAGTCAAACCTGGGATGCCCAAATAACTGTTAAGACGCGTTACCTTCGGGTACTTCATTTCAGGAAGTTGTCAGGTACTAAGAAAAGTAGGTAATATATACAAATGAAAGCGAATACGCCACCTACTTCTTAGACATTACAGATTGTAACAGTCAATTCAATGTTATTCTTCTTGCCAATTAAGCTGTTAAAAGAATTATATATATTTTTTTGTAACGAGACCATATAATTTAGCTATGCCAGCTAATTTTTGCAATTAATGATACCAATTATTTCTTGAATGTTTATCATACTACACTTGGATTTGTTTTGTTTTCTACTCAGATAAAGCACGAATATTTTGCTAGTAGAGGGAGTGCTAAAACCTATTCGTTCAGTTAGATTTCATGATTATAAATGCAGACGCTTTAAACACTTTCTTAAATAATGACATCAATTAACACTTCAATGATTTATCAGATTCTAGATACTTTATAATCTCTAATGAGTATTTTTCAGAATGCTTTCTATTCTTTTTCATTTCCTTGTTTCATTGCCTTTTTTCTGCTGGAATCGAAATATTTTAAGTTATCAATGCTTAAAACGATACATCAAATATAACATAGTCCTAATTCTAGATTATTGTTTAATGTTTTTGTAATTTGAAATAAATTAATTTGCTTTTATAGGTAGGATAAGATTTGAAATTTATCTAAATATTTAGCACACTGAATTAGATTGAGACCTTCGGCTACCAAATTATCTAGACCAATCAATAGAGTGAACTGGTACACAAGAATTGGGAATACTTTATAATATGCAGAAGCACGTTTTGTCAGAGTGCATTGCGAATATATATTTAAATTTAAAACGTTCGTTTTCTTTTTGTAATGACATCAAAGGACATAGCTTCGCTTAACAAGAAACATCCTTTGTTTCAATTATATACCAATCCATCTCTTCAAAAAAATTCAACTTTTAATTAGCTTTAATTCACATGTTTTGATTATTATTATTATTGTCACTATATTTTCAAATTGGGCTGAATGTTCAGGACTGTTGGTTTTGTTACTGCTTAGTGTACAGTTACAAAAATGAAATAGAAAGCTTCAATATAAGATTTAAAATGATTATTTACTTAAGCTTAGTGTTTCTGCTTCATATAATGCAAAACTTTGTCTAGACAGAGCATCAAATTTCAGATTTTTTTTTTTCTTTAATAACATAATTTAATCACACAATTATTATGATTACTTTTCTCAAAGGCCGTTTGATTTACACAAATGCAGGAATGGCTGTGCAATACATTTATATCAATCTAGACACCGTTAAAACAGAGAGTATAGAGTATATTTCGATAAGAAATGGTTAAAAAAGTAAAATGTACTCTTTTAAAAAATGGGTGCTCTGCTAAATTTATTATTTATTGAATATGAGTAGTGTTATCATGTCATAACATGGTGTTATTATGGTTTGAGTTTTTTTGAAGTCTCAAGCGTAGGCAACAAATTATAGATTAATCGCCTCTTCGGCACCAGTTTTTCGCATTTAGGGTTATTAGAAAGTAATGCAGAATGTTGTAATATTTGACGTTTAATCAACAACTAAAGTTACAATTTAATTTCGAAATTATTTCCTAAATTCTTATGAAGTATCTTATCTAATCTAGTCTTAATCTAATCCAGTCTTATCTTAAATAATCAATCAGTTTAAATCGGTTTGAAACAATCACGTGACTATCAGCTTTCGAATGCGTCGATAAAACTTTGGGTGTTTTTCCCTCACAAAATTGATCGAGCTCCAAAACATTGTTTGTCAGCTAGAAAAATTGAAAATGAAAGTTTAATGTATGTATATATGCAGAGTGAAGTGTGTGTGTGGGGGGGGAGATGGAGACCGATAGAGAAGTCTCATGATTGTTTCAAACAGGCTTACACTAGTTAATGACTTAAATTAATTCAGACTTTAAAATAATAATGGTCTCACATGATAACTTGAAATTAGAAACCTTAAATTTCCTTTATTTAAATATTGTTTTGGATATTTAAAAAATTATGATGTTTTAAAAACGTATTAAATTTCTTTAAATTATTCCATTTTCAAACCAATAGTTTTCAGAAAATATTTTAGTTTTAGAATTGAATGAAATAATAAAATTCTCTGTACATTAAAATATTTGCAATATTTCATTGTTTTTATTTTTATGTAGAAACGGTGTGAAGTAAATGGGTTCCAGGTACCGCGTCTTGGTATAACACTAAATCTAATACGGTTTTGTGTCCTTTCATGTGTCTGTGACTTAGAAAGCTAGAAATATAATGGTGCCATAACCAATATTCTTTGCATTTGTAATAAATAAATAAATATGTATGTAGAATTATCTTATGCATAATTTTGTTTTTAGCCACAATGTATTGATTATGATTTCAGTTATTTAAAATAAAACCGCGTAAAGTTTATAAAGTAACATATCGATATTTCATATTAAGATTTATAATAAACTTTATATTTTCAATTATTGATACATTATCTGGAATTAATCAAAATTGCAATTAATATAAATGTTATGGCATTAAATTTGGCGCAATTGCATAAAATATAATATCATTGTATTATGCATTCTTTTTTATAATTTTTATCTTACTAGATAGTTAAAATGTCTGAATTGAAAATTAAGGAAATATTTTAAATTCATTCTGAAAACAGTTAAGTAGGAAAGAGAAATTCTAGGAATAGAAAATCAAAAAATATACGTTTTTAAAAGCTTTATTTTAGAGATTACCTTTTGAAATGGAAATTTTAAATGGCTTCCAATTAAACAATATTTTTTACTACAAAATACACTTTTTAAATCAGGTTTAAATAAGTAAATTGAGCTAAAATAAGAAATAACATGGAATTTCTTATGAAAGAATCAGAATGAAATATTTTTAACAGGAACACAAGGAAGAGGAATTTTTTGGTAAGTGCTAAATTTTATCAACTTGAAGAAACTGATTTTTCGGGATGAAAAAGGCAAACCTCAACAAAATTACAATTGCTTTTGAGAAAGATGTCTTAAATTGTTAGAAACGAGAAAAAATAGTAAAGAAATTAAAATGATTTAAACATATGTCTTTTATTTAGGGAAAACTGAAAGAATGGAGAGAAGATTTCATTTTTATAATAGATAAAAAATGAAGGAGAAAAAATTAGAATTATTGAAGAAAAGTATTTTAAACCTACATTCAATTTTATAAATCGAACTTTAATTTTTTTAATGAGGCATTTTTTTGGTATACGATTTTTAACATAGAATGCAAAGAAATATGCATTCGGAATAAATGCAAATCATTAAAAAGCTACAAAAACTGTAATAGGAATTATTGCTGTTACCAAGAATTGACACATAGTCAGTTCTTGCTGAAAACATCAAATATATTTTATGATTTTATCAAGATCGGGCCTGCAAAGAAAATTTTATTCAAATTCATATGCCATTTATAATGAATTTTATTAAAGTTATTTTAATTATATAAATAAAAAATATAAAATTTTTATTAGACACCATATATTATTATATTTAATTAATACTTGATGAAATATGCTTATAGAAAGAGTTATTTTTAAATTTTTGTACATAGAATTGAATTTTTGAAAAGTGGATTTTATTTCATATGAAGATTTCGACAAATTTGAATTTTTGAATTAATTTAAAATTTTATTTTCAAAGTTGAATAAAAAATTCGAAAAGCAATTAAGTTGCTTTCGGAATTATAAAAATACATTAAAAATTGTGTTATTTCATAGATGTATTGTATTTCATTAAAATATAATTTTTTGATAATATTGAAATATAAATTTTTGGTAATATTTAAATTGGAAAGATTTGTTTACAAGTATTGACAATTTCCCATGAAATAAGGTTATAAATACTTTTCGGTTTCCGAATCTTACTTTATTTTCTTTGGACAGGAATAAGATGTATAATAATGCATTCCAATTTTGGTCTTTTCCCTATCATTTTCACACAACAAAGAGGGCTTAGCTATCCCATACTTGAATATATTCAGTCGATTACACCTGCATTTGGTGAACTAGTATCCTAACATGGAAATCTTGTGGTATGTTGATGTAAATCAAGCAACCAACTACCGACATTTGGATGCATACAGAGATCGATTACAGCATTCGGATTACACTAAGAGAAATTTAGAATTACACGGGAGCTAGTTAATTAGAATCTGACTTAATCCTCTGCATTCCGTAGTATAAGGCAACTTAGATTGTTTCGGTACATAGTAATGCAGTGTCGATAGGAAAATTCACATCAAGGCTTCTGTTCGGAAAATTAGGAATATTGAAGTTACTGCGTTTGTACCATCTGGGGGGGGGAGATATAGGTTGTTTGATTGTTGAGTTCTCATCATTATAAATGTTTACAAGGAGAATCATCAGAATATTTTTTTATACAGGGTTGCAAATATATTCTTAGCGATATTTTCTAATTTGATAAAGATATTTTCTATCATAAAATTTATTGCTGAAAACAATATGAAGATGTATAATTACTAATATATTTCTGAAAATTGTTATGCAATTTAGCTTAATTTGTACAAAAGTATTCACATAAAAATCAATGTTTTGGATTAATATATATTTGGAACAATGATTAACATTTTTATCTATTACTCCCATTATTTATTTGTATTATTATTTCTTTATCAGTTATAAAAATAATGTATAATTTATTAGCAATTCAAATTTATTCATGTTAACAGCTATCTGAATTGATTTATACGTCATTGAAATCCAGTACATTAAATTAAATGTCTTTCTAAACTAAATTTATGTTTCTAGTCGAATATAAATTTCTAGATTAGACTAGAAATTGAAACTGTAATAAATTTAAGGGATGACTTTAAAAAAAATTGTCAGTCTTGTTTGAGCTCTTTTATGAAGTAAGACGCCATTTTCTGAAAAAAGAAATAAGAAACGCAAATAGTGTTTACATAAACCTCATAGCACAAATAGCGGCGCGTGTGTTAAAATAAAATACAAAATTTTGCATAAAATAGAAAAGAGCACTAAATCAACAAATATTTGATCAAAAAAATAATGAAACTATTTCTACTCAATAAAATGCTATCGAAAATAGCATTTTTTTAAAGAAAGGCTATTAGTAAGGATTTTGGTTTCACAAATTACCATTTTATAAAGTAGTCCATGCTAAATAAGGTTAATTTAATACTGAAACAAAACATGCATCATTATCGGTAATGGAAAAAAATTGTGAAAGTTTTCGAATTTGGATTTATTGATTCTATATTTATAAGTTTTCCTTTGCCTACTTCAGATAATAAAATGTAATAAAGTATCATTTTTATGTATCGAAGACTAATTGATTTATGAAAAAATTGAATTTTTGTTACCATAAATTGTGAAAGAAAGAACTTATTGTTTTAAAAAGTGATATATATTATATAAAAAAGATTAGGAATTAAATTTAGTTTATCCTTTCTAACCTGTTTGTTTCCGCAAGTCAATTAGGTATTTAAAAATTTATTTATGATCTAGTTTTGTTAAATCTTCCATTCCTTTTAAAAAATTACTATTGGATTGCATTAAATAAATGAATATAAATACATAAAACAATAATAATTTATTCATTGTGGAATATTATAATCTATTTTTTATTATTTTATTCATATCTAAATGTTTGTATATAAAACGAATATATTTAAAAAATAAAGCATAAGGATAGGAAATAGTTGCACAAAATTTCCGGTTAAAGTTGATTAATTAACATATTTATCATTCAATTAGATAATAATAAATCCTCACTAATTGCGAATAGTTAACAAATAAGGTAATAAAATATTTTTTCAAACATTGTATATTGAAGTCTTAGAGACATAATTACATATCTGTTGTTGAATATACAATATAGTATATCAAATAATTTTTAATAACAATATAAAAAGAACTTAGAAGCTAATTAAATTCCACAAAGATTTCCCTAATATCAATTTCTTGAATTAAAGAAACGAATTATGTAAAACTATCTTACATTCATTGTTTTGGTGTCTAGAGCGAATGAGCAAATACATATTGATAAAAGTAATAAAGAATTAAAATAACATAGGTCACTCAATTATCTTTAGTAAACATAAATATATAATTGGAAAAATAATAATTTTCAATAATGTAAATAACGGTAAAAGATAAATTAAGAAAATGAAAAATTTTGCTGTAAAATTTTAAAGAAATTTTATATTAAAAGAATAACAATTTTGGCATATATAACAAAAAAGTTCTATTTTGAAATTGTAATTTAATATTTTTACTTTTCTATTCTAAATCATCTATTATACAAGCACATAATATGAAGAATGTACAGAATGTTCTTTTTATTCTTACCATTATGTTATAAATATATACGAATAAATTTAATTATTTTATAATCCAGGAATCCCAAATATATTACACAATTTTGATTGACAAAATATAAGAATAATTTTGGAACTAATTACATTCCACCCTCTTGAATTAATGGTTTTCAGTTCAAGTGATTCTTATATTAAAATACTGAAAAATATTTAAAGATAGTTAAAATTCAAATAAAGGATATAAAGATAGTTGAAAAACATTCTACACTCATTGTTTTGGTTTCCTAGAGTCAGTGAAAAAATAAATGTTGACTAAAATAATTATGGTGAACTAAAATATGTTGCTAGTTTAATTCAGTAAACTTAAATATACGATTGGAAAATAATCAATATTGCAAATAACTGAAAATGATAATTTTCCAGGAAAATTTTATAGTTTTTTATAAAATACAATAAAAACGGTTAACAAATGCAATACAAAACTTTATACTGAAATTTTTATTTCATATTAATATCTGCTATTAATTTACACTTAATATTAGCATTGTTTTATTCTATCATATGAATCAGAATAAATTAAAAATATATAAGTGTAGAATGACAATAATATACAGAAATTCTTTTATATTCTGATCATTAAATAATGGAAAATATAACAATAACTTTAAATCTTTTACAATTCCCGAATCACTTATATTTCTGTATTCCAAAACCGTTTGCAAACTGGTCGAACTCAGAACTTAAAATCTCCTGTTAAAACTTTTCCGAATCACCATTTTAGATAGCATTTGAATTATAAATTTCTATGAATAAAAAGTAAAGAGCCATCTCCTTAGAGAAATTTATGGTGGGCTGAAGTCTTTAGACAGGTGACAAAAACAACAATGAAGAAACTGAAAAAACTCTTCTATGCATTCGAATCACCTCTCTATAACTTAGGTGTTCCCACCAAAACCACTTAAGGCATGAAAAACGGTGCTATTTTGTGTACAGGCAAAACTCACAATGCTAAAAACAACTTCTTAGGCTGGAAAACGAGAATATAAATAAATGTGGAGGCTCCTCGTAACTCTGGACACGTATCTGCAAACGCATTGACGGTGGCGAGAGAATAATTGGTATTTCAGGCACAGAATGTTATTCTCCCCGAGTGACGAAATTTCACACGAATGCCCAAATCCCTCCAGGGATATAGGAATTTTCTCGCACGTTGTATGGAGGAAAAATTCTATTCTAACAGGAATGACAAAAAACAAGCATTTTTTTATAGCGAGGGGTGAATTTCAATATGAATATTGAATATAACGCTAGAAAACGGAAATATAAATGTATTCTGCAGTGTACTGTTGCTCCTATGCGAATTTGGTTATTTCTTCGCTTCCAAAACCCAACACAATATGTTTATAATATAAACGGAGTATGTTCGTTTATAATATAAAATAATATAAGTAAAATAATTTACAGTAAGATAAGTCAATATATAATAAGTCAAAACATTTTGCAAACAACATAAGTCAAAATATTTTTCATATAATTTTATTAAACTTGATTTCTATTAGTAATTGTGAAGATAAAATATTGCACACTATTCTGAATTAAAACCCTGGTGTATTATAATTATGAAATATTGTATTATAGTTTATTCTTGAATACATATTATTATAGGGTGGTTATAATTAAAGTTACCCTGGTTAATAACATTATAACAAAGTGTTTATAATCTTTAGCACCTCTGTAGTACCCTCTCTAATAGAAAAATGTCGAAGAAACGTGGTACTTAGATTGTATGGATAATGGGGAAGAGAAATATGCAAAAAAAAGTAGTTTATTGCCGGCCGCTAATTTTCGCCGACAGATGAAGATTTTCATGTACGATATAGGCCGTGATGTAAATTTGCAGTGGTTTAAAAAGCCAGCACTCACTTCCGCAAAACCAATCTTCGCCATGCCGTTAGAGAAGAAATGAAGTGCTTAACTGATAAAGTTGTTTGATCAGAATAGCACTAATTTGTTGGGTGCACTGCGAGAATATTGGTGCTTGAAAGACTTATCGAAAAGGCCTATGTCCAGGGAGGTTTTAAAAACGATGATTATGAAGTTTGAAGAGATTGAAGAATTGAGTGTGGAACAAGGAGGTAGACGGAAATGGATTTCAATTGAAACTGCGAAATAAACCCTTCTTGCCGTGGTAGAAAGAGCGTCCGTTTCCCAATATTCTATGTCCAATGTTTGGGCGGTTGCACATGATTGGTCCCTACCTTGGTTTACAATACGAAAGATTTTCGATCCAATATAAAGTGGTATTTATACAATTCCCGTCAAGTGCAAGCGCTGAATCCTGTAGGCCCGCAGAAACGAAATTAATTTGCTAGATTTTTTTTTGTCAAAGTAGCCGTAGACAATTCATGGCCTTGAAACATTTTGTGGTCGGACAAGGCTCATTTTATTGTAAACGGAGCTGTTAATACTCAGTACTGTCGCATATAGGGTACTACAAGTCCTAATGATTTGCATGAACAGTCTCTACATCCTAATTACGTTACTGTATAGGGTAGTTTTACTGCTGATTTCCTCCTTGCACTCCCCCCTTTTTGATGAGAACATTTCTCCTAGTCCTCAAAGGTGTTTCGTTACAAATGCCCGTTATCACGATCCTCGTTAGCAGCATGTAATTACTGCGTAACAAGAGCAAGAATGTTTAGGGATTATTGTCTTCATGCAAGATGGTACATCATATCATATTGCTCTACTAGTGACGGCATTGCCTGGTGCCATCTTTGAAGATCAATCGGTGATTTCAAGAAGTTTTCCAACTGTCTGACCTCCGCATTCTCAAGACTGGAATCTATAAGATTTCTGGTTGTGGGGATCCTTGAAAGACCCTATCTATGGAGAAAATATACAGATTCTGCATGAATCAAAAGCAAGTGTAACACGTCATGTTGCTGCACTTGATCTAGAAACCCTTCATACCACTGTTGAACGCGCCATAACACGTTTTGAACATGTGCTTGACTTAAGTGGAATGAATATTGAATATATATTACAATTAAATAAAATTTTTAAATTCCAAATTTTACTTTTTGTATTTTTTGCTCAGTCTAATCACCTGCCGATTGAAATTTTTCTTTATTGCAGATTTTCTGTTTTCCGTGATCCATTCAACATAAGTATGAAGTTTCTGCGACATCCTTCTACTAGAGCGAAAACTACGTAGGTCTATTTAATTTTCATTCTGAATTCATTACGTTACTTGGTAGAAAATTTTGCAAAATAATTGAATAAGAAATTTTATAATATTAATAATTATGAATTATAAATTAAAAAGTTAAGCTCAATTTTAAAAAATAATCGGATAAATTAAAATTTTGCTTATAAAAACTCGTTTTGTTACATATTTTGATAATATGATAAAATTTATGTGGGTATGTTTATAAAAATAGACTTTAGAAATAGATATTAAGCATGTATGATATATTTTGCGGTATTTTTAAGAAATGTCTACATATAAAATTAAATAACTAGTCATTTTGTTTCTTTATTGTCTGAAAAATTGAACAAGCAGTATACGTTGTTGTTTTATATTATGCAGATTGAAACTGATAGTTTTAGTTTAGTTTAGTTATATTAACGTCCCGTTTAAAGCAACACGAGGGCTATTTTGGGACGGACCCCGTAATTTTGAACCACGGTCAGATGACGAGGACGACACCTGAAGTTTCACCCCCCTCTCCACACCACACCAACGGGAGGACTTTGGCCTGACAGATTTAACGTGCAAGAGACCCCCTCACACGACGGATCTTCGGTGGAATCGAGTCTCGAACCTGAAACCCTCCGGTTCCGAAGCCGAGACCTTACCACCAGGCCAATACGGCCCGTTCAAAACTGATATTTTAGTTACTAATACTAATATTTAGTTTATATACTAATAATTTAGTTTTAATACTAATATTTTATATACTAATTTTTAGTTTTATAACATACAAAAATAACTCCATAAAAATTCATATTTCGAAACTTATTAAAGTATGAATCTTAGAAAAAATTTATAAAATTTTGTTTCATTGTAATATGAAATCCAATTGCAAACTACGTAAAATTGTTGCTCTACAAAAAATAAAAATTTTTTGGTTTTTTTTAATTGTTTCTCTTTCTTGAAAGGAGAAACAATTTTTCTTGATTCCTTTAATATAAACATATATTCTAATATTTTTGAAACTTTTCACTTCATAAGTAATGAAAATAAACATTCTCGTATATCTTATTAAGTTTATAACATTCTGAACAATAATATACATGTATAGGATAACGAATTATATTTTCAGTGTCAAAAGCATACCGTGTTGTTTAAAGAAAGAAAAATGAGAAAAGTAAAGCAAAACATACTTTTTTTTGCTTTGCTGTTTTTTTAGCTTTATATTCAGAGGCTTATATTTCCATACATTATTTTGTATTTTAAAAAATATGTTGATATGTTTAGTAAAATCAATTAAAATTAAAAGGGCTGTTCGTTCAAATTACTTTTTTAATAAATAAAAAATGCAAAATATGTTTTCATTTTAATAATCTGAGAAATTGCTTATGAAATAAAATAAAAATTTTCTTTTTTAAAAAATATATAAAGAGTTGAGTTTAAAACTGTAGGAAATTGTCTTTTTTTAAAAATCAGCGATAATAAATCAGCGAGATAGTGTTATCTGAAATTTTTAATGGAACATAACTCAAAATCCAGATATCAAGGAATATATTACTATTTCTAAGTAAATAAAATATCCTCTATTTTATATAGAAAGTTTGTAAATACAACTTTTATAACGACAATTAGAAATTTTATTAATGTACATATATTTGCGAAATGAAGATGATAAGAAATGGGAGAATAATATTTGAACTAACGAAGAAAGCATAAAATCTGAACATTTTATGTTCCTTAGATTCAATTATAAGTGAATGAATAAAAATTCATTTGTTTTAAATAGGCTTTTGATTTAAAATAATTCAAATTATGATAAATCAAATAAAACGCAAAAATATACTGAAATAATTCCGAATAACATTTAGGCTAGTAAGCGTATTGATACGATTTCAAATTAATATAAAAAAGGGGGCCGCAAATAGCTTATTTTGAGTTTAATGTATGGCTTATTCATTGATCTCTGACTTATTCATAATGTTTCGATTTGTATTTGAGAATAATACTTTTTATAATATGTTTCCCAAAATGATAAAATTCATTCTACTCTTATCCTCTCCATGCTAGGAAAATCGACTCAGTCGATGTCATTTAATTTTTCTTTAAGAAACAATTATTAGCCGAGAAAATAAACGAATGTTGACTTTTTCGAATTTTAGAAGATAAAGCTAAGTACTAAAAGCTCTTTCACCGCAAAGATTTAAATCTCAGATTACCTCACCTCAGATGCTTCCACTAGAAATGTAAGGAACCTAACATTATTCCAAAATGCATTTTTTTGGCATTCACCTCGCCTTACAGAATATATATTGTTCGTACTGTTCTCTATCAACGATGCTATTTTGATATGAATGGAGTGAGCGATCAAAGGAACAACATCATTCTTGTTTCCTTACAACGATTCCTTTCCTGCATATAGACTTACTTTTAGTTTCAGTGAAAGCATTCAAATACACTGCAGAATTGCAATATTATGCTGGAAGAAAGAGAAATAACGTGTGTCTTACATCATGCTATCTAGGAATATATTACTCCTGGAATAAAATACGGATCTTTTTTTTCTTTGATCTTTTATTTCTTTCAAATAGGAATATGTTCCATTTTCATTTTATTTTGGAATTGCCTTTTAAGCTTAATCGTCGAATATCTGCTACTAAGAAACTTCTCACAGTTTTTTTTTTTTGCTATTATTTTGACTTTTTTAATATCCGTATTACTGAAAATACGTGCCCTGAATACAAGTTTAACTTTTATACCGTTCTATGTATGCTATTTTGTTGATAAAGAATGCATCTAAATGGTAGTCGTTTGATTCAGGAAATGACATTGCCTTATTTTTTCGCGCTGCTACGTTCCATTTCAGAATACCGTGAGTGAACAAATACAAATGTGAATCAGGTTTAATTTTCAAGGTGTTCTCTACCCGATGTGAAATAGAACAGAAAATAATAAACATGTGATAGGTCATAATTTTGTCGTGCATGTATTTATTATATTAATTACTTGTTTGGAGTTTTATTATATCAATTTCTAGTTACAGAAAAGATTAGTATTGTGATTAATATAGAATTTGTTATTATATACTTGGATATAAATATAATTTAAATTTTTGTATGGATAATATTTTCTTTTTCTTCAGTATTTCTAACTGTCCAGAATAATCAGATGAAATTTTTTCTAGTATACTCTACTTGCAAAATTTCCTTTTTCGTTCATTTACATATAATTAATAGTTACGTTTTTGTATTTGTACTACACTGTAACGTTATTGTGCACATAACATGCACATGCTCAATTTTTTTTAATTACGCTCTTCATTCTATTTTGTATGAAATGTTCAACATCAAGTAATACAAACGATTTCTACTCAAAGAATTTTAGTTGCGATTATTTGGATTAACATTCTGATCTGCCCTTTAATTTCGAAATTCGGTTCAATATGCAGTAATCATTTCTTCATATTTATGAATCCAAAAACTCTTATTAGAAAAAAAAAACAAAGCTATAAATTTTTTGTTATGCATGTTATAAGTGATTAACACATAAATATATTGTTTATATATGTCTAGTTTGAAATTTGTGTTTAATGAAAAGCACTATGAAATTGAAAAAGAATGTGAGATAAAGAAATAAATATTATTCTTGAAAATCCTAACTGCAGACCATAGGTTTATATGAAGGGAAAAAATCCATCAAATGCATTATATTTCAGAATTAGGGACCTTTTACGAAAGAATCTACTTATGAAAATGCAATTATAATTACATCACATTTGACTCAAACATTTGAATAGAAATCTAATAATTATATGTAACTGTTTGGTATAGATAAATTGATGAATCAGAGGTGTTTACAGTCTTCTTAAATCATTACATATAGCAGTTATTTTATCAATTTCTTGAAGCAAAAATGAGAAAACTATCTTCCATTTAGGTTTCAATTACTAAAAGTATATAGAAGGAAAATGGAACGAAACATTATGTGATTTCACGTAGACGTAATTTAAAATTTCATCACGTCTACTTTCTGTAAACAACGTTATGGAATCTTAATACCTCTACTTTACCGAATGTCTATAAAGAAATAAAACTGAAATTTCTTTTCAAATCGCATTGCGGAGAGGAGGTGGAACAGGAAATGTGTATTCTACGATCAATGTTCTTCCGTGGTCAGTATTTTTCTCTCCCTTCCATTTTGCTTTTACAGATATATGAAAACGAATGTTTGCATGTATATAGATGTTTGATAACTAAATCAATTTTTGTTTTTTGATTCATTTTGCAAGAATGAAATGATTGATCAAAACCAGTAACCAGCCTAACAAAACATTAGGCAAAGAATTTTGAAATCATTTTTTTTTTCAAAAAAGAACAAACTTGCCCTGTCATTTTTTGAAGCACGTGTTGAGAATGTATCCTACTCCCTTACTGGACAAAAGATCCAAGCTGTTTTTCCTAAGCTTTGTTCCGAATATGAATGGGTCAGTTATTCAGATTCGACAAGGAATGCTAGATCTCAAAGTTTCTGAAATTTTTGTGAAATCGCTTCTAGATAGTTGAATTGTTTTCTTTGTCCAGTTTGTGTATAGAAAAAATATTTTTCTATTATGCATTTGTTTTTTTGGTCAAGATAAAATGCAGCTTTTTGGATGCGTTAGAGAAATGTTTTTCGGTAGATTCTCTGTGACTCATACAAGTGGAAAAATTGAACAAACATTAAATAAATTTATTTGAAAAATATCTTTTCATAATATAAAAGAATTTTAATCGAATTTGCAACTGTTATGAGTATTTTTTCTTACTTTAGGATTAAATCATTTCAAGTTTAGCTGAATTTATTAAATATGTAAAACAATTAACTATAAATATTTTATGCCAATTTAAACTTAATTGTAAAAATACGTGTTAAGGTATCCGACCACGTTCGGAGGAAAAATTGGATTTTTTAAAAACTATGGTTTTTAGTTGCAATGTCATATATAAAACAGAACACTGTTAATAAAAAATATATATTATTTGGAAATATAATATATTTTGATAAATAGGAAAATGTGTGATAAATTTTTATGAAATTTAAGCAAAACGATTAACACTCTATACAAATTGGTAATGCAGCAATCCTATTTTTCTTTGTACACAAGTTATAGAATATAATGATGAATGAAATAAATCAAAATCTAAGAAAAGTCTTGAGATGCAAAGAAGCTATGGGTAAAAATATGCGTATATATGCATTTTTTTCATTAATTTAGAACTTTGTTTTCTAAAAACACCTATAAATGAAAAAGTATTTCAGCAACAAAAAAAAAATGGTTCAGTTCATTGTCCATATTATTTAAAACGTGCTGAAAGTTTTATGTAAATACCTCTATCAGTTTTAAAGATATCGTGTTAACGGTGGATAATTTTAATGAAAATTAAAATTGAAGTTAAAAACAAGTGTTAACAGAAAAATTTGCGATCCTGGCTGATAGGTGAGGCCTTCCTTTTCCTAGAAAAAATAAACTGTTTTGGAAAGAGAAAAGTCT
>JAPMOQ010067357.1:20298-157545 GCA_026543055.1 Argiope trifasciata | reverse complement strand
CGAAATTTTTTTTAAAAATTACTACCATTTCATCGTAATATAAAATATTCCCTTGAATTCCAAACTAAATTAATAGTCATATGTTAGGAGGATTTAAAACGAAGTTAAAAACGAAATGTATATTAGAAACTTCAAAATTAATATGTTTCTGCTTAAAGAAAATATTTGAATATTTTACTGTACATTCACCATTTTTGAAGAAATTTATATTATAAAAATACGTTATTTTCTTTTTGTAAAGTTATTTAAGAATAATAAAAAATCCCAAGGAAATATATGATAAATAATAATGTTGGTTAATAGCATTTTGAATTTAAAAAACCCTCAAATTCAGTTAATATATTTCAAATGATTTTATTAAAAATTTGAAATTTATTTCCAAATCCTTTAATGTTAAAATTTTGAAAGCATTTTACAAGTTGAATGAATATGAAAAAATAAGCATATAACTAATATTTCACGTAGCAATGTATAGTGAATATTTCATTAAAATACGTTTACTTCATTTTTTAAAACTCTAATTACAAAATAATCCCTTAACATCGTATTTTGCCACTACAAAGATAGGGACAGAAAATAATACTTAAAATTCATTAAGCGAAATAAAGCAATCTTTAAATGTATTCTTTTTTTCCCTTAAGTTAACAGCAATAATTAGCTTGATAATATTTACAAAAAAGTTTATTTATATATATATAATAATTATATATTATATAATTTGATAATTTAATGAAATTCCAAGCATTGCAACATTGAAAATTAGACTTTCGTTAACTGAACTAAACTTCTTATACCTTTTATTAAAAGTAAGATTTAGAAATACATTTTGCAGAATTATGAAAAAAATTGAGGTTGAAAAATGGAGAATAAAAATACATATCTGAATTAAATGATGTATGTTTCAATTCACAAATTAAAATTTTTTGTATGATATTTGATTCGATTAAACATTTATAAAGTGCTCCTATTGGCAATAGTAAAAGTTAAAAAACATTGAAGTAAGAACATTTATTTTCAAAAGGAAATTAGTAATGTGATAAAATAAGCAGCTTAATTACTAGTTCAAGCTATAAAAGTAAAGATAAAAATAAGAATTGAGATCAATTTAAAAAATCAATCAGAATATTTAGATCAATCAGATAGAAATTAGATAATTTAAACAGTAATGTTTTACAAAGATAATTTCTTAATAAAACTAAAAGTTTTGAAAAGTTTAAAAGAAAAAGAAAGTTTAAAAGTTAAGGTATCAAAGTAAATATGATCAATATTATTACCAGAGATCCTTTCAAATTAACAAAAAAATATAATTTGAATTCAACATTTGTAAAAAAAATATTTTCTAAAAAATTGGTAGAACATATTTTTACATATTTGCTTCCCCCATATATGTAATGCTATTGATATCAGATTCATTATTATAATGTTTATAAAAATTATACAATATACTGCATAAGGGAAATATCAGAAACGAATGAAATCAAATTATTTATAAAGAATGTAATTTTCTTTTAGCAAAACCATTAAAATATGTCTTCCCTATTTTAGTATTTAATTACGTAAGCAGATTTTAAAATAAAGTATATTTTATTAAGTTTCTTTTAATATCTATCCTCCTCTATTATACGTTAGTATAAAAACATAATGAATACAGCTCTTTTAAATTTGCAGCAGTGGGAATTTGAAACGATATAATATTTCAAATTCGAAAATACAAGGATTTATTATTTCCCACATTCTCTCTCTGATGTAATTTAAATTCTCATCTGACAAAAAGTCCGGACGGTTCTATCAATCCTTGTCCTGCCTCTAAGACGCCACCGCATCTCTATTCCACGAACAAACTGGTGTCATTTCCCTTTCGATTTTCTAAGCGATATCACTTTCGGTCACGACTGAATACATAAGGAAGACAAAATCGTATAAATTGCTTTGGCTAGACGCCCACTAGGGCAAGTCGAAGAAAATGAGAACACGGATTCGTTGAGACCAATATTTCAAACCATGTAGTTCTGAATGTTCCCCAGTAAGTACCTTATAGAATCAGTCTGCTTTGAACATATTACTATACGTACACTTGTTCAACTCGGTCCTTATTTCCATTCGGTAACATAATGGATTTCCAGACGAATTGAGTTTTTCAGTTTTGTTTTATTCTTCCTTCATATTGGATTGTGGAAAAGCTGTGAATAATAGTCATATGTAAGGGATTCTTAGAAATTAATGGATTTTCTTCCAAATGTATTGATTTTATAAAGGTACAGAAACGTTTCAGGTTTCTTTTTGAAAAAGGGATTGATAAAAATGATTAAAAACAAAGAGCTTTACATGGTTGGCTCCAGCAGTTACTGCAGCTGTCATTAAGCAAAGTTTCAATAGGAATTTAAACTGGTATCACAAAAAGACAACATATGACAATTTTCTTTTTCTTATGGATTTTTATTTCAATTTAAACCCGTTTAGCTGGTGACATGAGGTTGTAACAATTAATGTTATATTAGTTTCAGAATTAATATCAAGAGAAAGCAAATTTGAAACGAAACTGGCACATATTATTTTTTTGAAAGGAAGGAAATTGAGAAGAGCATTTTGAAAATAAAATAGAGCTATTAATGGGATTTATATATATCCTTTAGTATATTTTTAAATTACAATAATTTAGGGACAAATGTAATCAAATTTCCGACCAGAAATTATTCTAAACTTTGATACTGGCTTTTGTGTCTCAGTGTATGGATTTATATTTTAACGTATGAAATTGAAAATTCTTCACATATAAGGAAAACTAGTATTCATTTAAATCAAGTCCTAAAAGCACATTTTATAACTCAAACAATAAAATGTGAATTTTTCAATATTGTACAATAAATTATATTTCTTTCTTATAATATTTCTGGACAATATCGATAGTAAAAACTAATAAATAGTCATGAAGGCAAACTAACTAAATTTTTTTTATAAACGAATGTATTTTGACTATCTTTCTGTACTTCGTGTGTTTAAATTTAAATAATAATCATAGGAATTCGGAGCTATTATGAAAATTCTCATGCCGTGAACATCTAGTGGTAGATATACTTAACACTTTTGAATTTCATTATGATTAAACGAGATAATTATTGTTAGTTTTAGTTATCCTCATCGCTCAATCTAAGACGAAGTATTCTTCTATGCATTATTTTACAATACTTTTTCATAATAAGTATTGTAATAGTTTGTAAATGGTAATACGTGGTAAGTGATAATACCAAATACTATAGTAACATCAGAAAACTGTTGTAGCTTTACAACATGAAGAGAAATCTTCCGTAAGTTATAAGTGTATATATATCAGGAAACCATAATTTTTTTAAATCTTTAGAATTATTTGTGAATTTTAGCAATTATATCGCATATTATTTAGTTCAACGTAATTTTGATTAAAAGAGTTGTCAGGCTTACATGTAGTTTTAGATCAAATAGTTATAGAAGACGAAATATTCTAGAAAATTTACAACTTATTTGTCGATACATGCAAAAGCACTGGATCAAAAATAAAGTTCTATAGATTTCTTCTAAATAAAGTTCTTCTAAAGTTCTAATTTTAGAGATATTTTCTTTATGGAAATTTTGTCGAGTCATCAGATATATTTTTAAAAAAATTAAGAATAAAATAACTTACCAGCAGGCATGACTCTGATGACGCAGGGCTCCTTTTGTTCACCAACTGTGTTTCTACCTAGACAGTGTATAGCTCCATAATCCATCGGATTTTTAGGCGTATAAGTGAGTACACTTAGAGCACCAGAAGATTCAAAACTGTGAAGATCAGTGTTTTCCACTGAATTGTTCAAAGTCCATCGGAATGTTACATCCTGTGGATCAGAGTCAACTTCGCAAGTAATGTTTACCTCCTCCTCTCTAGCAACTCCAAACAAATCCTTTTGATTGGGTTTACAAGTGGGTGCATCTGAAAGAAAAGCGCATTTATAAATTATAAATTACCACTTTTCCATTTTAGACACTTAAACCTTAATTAGACCATTCGAATTAAAATTCGGGGGAAAAATACGGATTAATAATTTGACAAAAATTACTCGGAAACGCTCTGAGCATGACGGTAAATTAAGAAGTAGAGACTATACTGTCTTTACTTCAAATATGGGTAAAATTTATTCTGAAAAAGTCAGAATATTTGAATATGAATTAACATGATTATTACGAAATAAAGAAAACTTGATACATAAAATTATGCTCGCAGTTTTAGCATCTTTAGAGTAGACAATTGCCAAACATGAGCCAAATCCACTGACTGGTTGACAATCAGCCCGCAACTTTTATCAGCATGCTATAGTTAAAAAAAGTAATAAACTTTATAACATAATCGTAATAAATCGTTCTTTTATGAACATGATACAATTTTAAAAATGTAATAAATTAAAATTTTGGTTTGAGATTTTGTGACTATAAGTACAGTTTTGTGTCAGACCTTTGTTTCAATCGGTTGATATAAAAATGTCTAAAGCACAAATTCAGTTTTTGTATAATTTTAAAATAAGCCAAAAATTAATCCCCGAAATTTCCGCAATGGATAACACAATATATTTAAAGAAATGCTAAATTTACCCCAAAAGTTAATGCACTTAAATAGCTGTCTGGCATGAAATGTGTTAGAGTTAAAAAGTATAAGGAAATGTTTTACAGAGCCACTCCCTATAGTTTTATTACTAACATAAAATTATTACTATTTAAATAATTTCGAAGAAATAATCATTAAAAAAAAGGATGATCAATCTTTATACTATTAAAAACTAACTGTAATTAAACATTGTAGCCACCACTAGAAAAAAAAATTCATATTCATTTTGCCTGTTTTAATAAAAATAAGAATGATACAAAACAAAACCAAAATCAGCAATTAATATATATAAACATATTAAGAAAAATTAAATAAGTCAAATAAATTAGCAAATTTGTAAGAGACAGTATTCAGAGCAATTACTACCACATTCAAATGGTTTACATAAATGTTTCCTTTTTATCATTCTATTTGTCATTCACATTCTATAAATACTCCCATAGCTTTAAATAAGCTTTTGTAAGCATATTTAATTATTGGATAACATCTGCTTTATTATATCTAGAATTTTTATAGTACTATTGTGTATTCAATTAATCTTAAGAGGCAGAATTAGGAACTATTTTTGCTAAAGTCATTTTTGGAAAGAATAGTTATAACTTAGTGAAGTTTGCACTCATTCATTTTGGGAATCTTGCGCCAATAAAGCGAAATAAAATAAACATTTTCTCATTTTTTCCTTGCATGCAAATAATAATGGGAATGCTTATAATTATTTACCAACTGTTAGCTGAAATGCTTCCTTTTAATAATGAAATAATATTTAAAATTCCAAATCCTCAAATATTTTCCCCTTTTTGTAATCTTTTCGAAGGAAATAACAATTAAGTGAGCAATGGAAAACAAATTCTCTCTCAAAAGATTTATTGTTGTCCCTTAATAATTTCGAACTCAACATTCAAAAGTTTGGAAACCGTTTCACGCAAATCCCATTAACATTTTTCCTTTCGTCTCATTAAACATTTTACACTCATAAACAAATCCCTCAAACATTTACTCCAGTCCATTGAAAAATCCGTCTCCAGTTCTTGCAGATATATTTATTCCCTGTCATTATTCTTTCATCCTATCACATTTCAGGAATATTTTCACCTTTTCCTCCTACATCAAGCAAGGGCAGTTCCAGGGTATTCCATTTTGGCTCAGAGCTTTCCTTTATCTGTAAAACAATTACGCTCGTTTGCAAGTCTTCCATTTGATAATCAATATTCCTTTGCTATTCTGGGCTGCAGGGTGGTGATAAGAACTTCCTCTTCTCATTCTACTTTTTTTAAAAAAAAATACCTTTTCTCTTTTCCGAAAGTCATTCAAAGTACAAGTTAGTGGGAGTCCAGGAAATATTAAGCGAATCATGCTTGACTGAGTTCTTAACAGATATAGGATTCAAAGTAAAGGTAAAGAGAAAAAGCAGCCAGATAGATTTATAAGATTTTTGTTTTATTGAGAAACGATTATTACCTTTCCGTTTTTAATTCAAGAAATTATTTTATTTTGTTTCGATTTCCTAATGTTTATGATGATTTTATTTAAGATGATCTTACATTTTTATAATACAAAATAAATTAAATTTTTAAAGACAAATTATATCCAACAATGTAAACTAGGACTATCTCAATTTCTTCGACAATTGGTGAAACACATGAATTCAAAACTATCCACAGGTTTTTTTTACCAACCTTGATATTCTGAAAAATCTAATAAGCAACATTTTCGTGTTATTCTGACTTTCAATATGGGCGGTGCAAATATTGGTATGAAGATAGTGTTTGGTTATATGTAAACATCATGGTATGAACAAAGACACTACAAATATACTGAAAACTCAGAAAAATAACATATTTGTCTTCGTTTTATAAAATTTCACTTTTTGAAAATCATTTTAAGATTTCTACCATCAATGATATCAAAATTATAATTATTATCATACAATAATCTTATAAAAAATACGTCTTCAAACTTGTTCTTATTTGGTTGATATTGTAATATCTCTTTTCATTTATAGTAATTCATATTAAAAAAGAAAAAAAGGGGGGGGGGAACATTTCTTCGGTATTCTGGGCTTCCTTGCAAATGACATATCACGAAACAGTTGACACTTCACTACATTCTTGAACTTATATCTTCCCTCACCAATCAAATACAGAACACTTCCTTCCTATTCCATATCTTATAATCACATTGATAATGAGTAATTGCAAATATAAATATCATCTCCAAGGACTGTTTACAAATATCATGAACTTTATTTTTTTGGTGTTGTTGAATTTCTTGCTGTAATAAAATGTTTTATTATTATTTCCTCTATTCCCTGATTCCTTGTAATTTGTATACGACATAGACAACAATTCGAACATTCTTCCATAAATGTAATTTTGAAAACCATTGCATCTAAATTTCTATCTTCAAGAGCTGTAGACATAGACAACAATTTTCAAAACTGAAACATACATTATTTTCCCAGTATGAATTCTGAAATGATACATATTTTATTCTCAAACAGAAAGAAATGTGGAAGCATAAATAATCATTTCGTTGCACAACGTTTTGAATTTTTATGTGTTCCACCGCAGAGGCCGACACACCTTATTCTCTGACTGATATTGATAGAAAAGTAAGGAATGCATGCATTGTAAGGCCTACGAAAGGGAACTCTCGTACCTAAGCAGTTCTGATACCCAGAATTCTTATGGGGAGTGTCATTGTCGTACGTCTCAAAGGCAAGATTTCGTGATATGAATCACAATAAGCTTGAGCGGAATATTCTAAAATAACTTATTGTTTCCATCTTTGATCTTTGCCACAGTTTGTTTCAATGTTGCAAGACTCAGCTGCGATGGTTAAAATTCGGTATAGTTTAGAAATTCTCCTTCATGAGAACTGCGCTTGTTTCATATTGAACACATTTCAATTTGGTATAAGATATGAAGATATGACAAGAGAATTCAAGATGCCTCAAAACTTTTTGAACAAAATAGTATTCAATGAGATTTATATTATTTAAACACCATATTTTTCATTTTCCTGGTGGAGTTATTTCCAGAAATGGATATTTTTTTATTGTTTCTTTTTGGTATTATTAGCTTTTTAATGATACTATTTTATATATATATATATATATATATATATAATTAAACTTGGTTTATCATAATTTATTTTAACAATCAAAATTAAGGCAGGAATATTGAGGTCTGTTCATAACAATCAGCTTCTAAAAAATAATGCAAATATTTAATAGTATTTCATTTTTTCCCATTTCTATTGACAGAGCAACAAATTGATACTAAGATGAAAATTTATTAAATTTGCAATATATTATTAAAAACTTAATATCTTTCAACTAAAATTAGTAATTTGCATTTAAATATATAACTTTTGGATCATCTAGAGCACTTTTGAACAAATCTAAAAAAGAGAAAATGTTTATGCATTTGATAGTATAAAAATACACATTTTTCATATGTATTAAGATGCATGATTATGTGAAACATTGTTTCAACTTTTCAGTTCAAAAAGAAACCGCGTATTTGTTATTAACTCTTAAATATGTTTATATTTTGAGAACTTGTTTGGAAATCTTCTGAACTGTTGTTAAAATTCTTTTATAGGTTTGGAAAATTGAAATAATTTTCCTCTTTATCTGGCAAATAAGATTTACACAAAATTATCTTTTATTTGTGTTCAAAGCAGGGACTATTCAAATATAACTTCATTATATTGGCTTTAAATATAAAGATTTATTAGCCAATATTTAAAGAAAATAAAATGTTAGATACTGATCATTAGCATGTTGTGAAATATTATTATTCTTAATGCCTTTATTCGTAATCACTGGGTTACGTTATTTGATTTTAAATGACAAGAAAGAAATCATACTCATAATTTATATTTTCAAAGAAGTATTTTAGTGATAAATCGATGATACTCAAGAGATTAACAATTATCAATTTTGATTAAGAATAGTTACAGTTTATTAAAATCCATGCAAATAGTTAATTAGCAAGCAAAATATTAAATGTTACATTCGAAGATTAAAACTAATTAATCTTTACCAAGAATGCTCATTAAAATCAACAAATCCAAATGTAGAGCCCTTTTTCTATATTTTCCAGTTTATTTTAATTTCAATCTGATGATATGAACGGATGAGTATCTTTCCGCTTACTATTTTTTTGTTATCAATTAACTGATACGATTTAGATTTAATTTAAATTGAAAATTGTGGAATAAAACGGATAAAGTAAGTAGCACGGCATTTTGTCATTCCATTCTTGACAAATAAATTGGAAAATTCAAGCAGCTGATTTCTTAAGGGAATAACTATACTTTATTCTTGTCAAAAAATTCAACAAATTATGCATCAATTTTTATTATTAAATTTGAATTTATAATTTTATGTTATTTTATTGTATGCCTTTCTCTAAAAAGAGCAACAAGTATGTTCATTTGTCTTTTTCTTGAAAATATATTTCTCACAAAATCAATAATAAGCATGAATATTGGATATTGAAGCCAAACAATAGTTTTAGGAACGTTAATAGGTTTTATAATATGAGTGAAAATTTATGTTGTATCACAAGATTTGAATTTATGTATAAGCTTCCTTCCCCATGGAAAGAAAAATTCCTTTATACCTAATCTTTTATTAGATGTAAAAGAAGTAATAAATTACCAATGAATTATTGAAATTCTTTTTTTATTGTTTCTGACTCAGAAATATTTGGCTTGTTCAATACAAACTTAGGAATTATAGTAAATACGTGCCCGGAGTTAATTGCAAAGTTTTTGAAAAAAAATTGTTTTATTTCTAGAGTATTTGTGATTTCTTGATTACAACTAAATTTTTGCATTATTATTTGTGAAAATTGTGTGCATGAAATTTCACTTATACTGGAATCCGTCTCAACTGAGAACTTTGAGAATTCATAAATGTCAATAAATTCCTTGATGCATCCTTTCATGAATGGGCTCTCGATGACAACATGCTTGCAATTTTGCATTATTGCATTTCTGCAAGAATAATTTCCCTTCATGCTGTACTATCATTCTTTTGCCTTCTAATTGATTACACTGGTGTGAGTCTTTCAAGTACTTGAACTGATGGTGAGTGAAATTTCGAACAACTTAAATCAGAATTATCATTTCATTTCCGATCATACTATTATACTCGGATTCTTTATTTGATATAACCTCAGATTAGCAGCTAGTTTAAGTCGATGACGCTTGATTCCTTTTTGGTACGAAACATTGAGGAGAATTAAAAATAACTAATAATAATAATAATTAAATTAAATTAAATATATTATTAAATAATAAATTTGTATTGTTTAATAATAAATGAAATGAAATTTAAGCATCAGCAAAAATAAAAACCTGAACATTTCACAAAAAATTAACTCAGGATTAATTCTGTGCTTCTTTTTTTAAATAGATAAATATGAAATGAAGTAATAAGAAATCTTCAGATTCGTTTCAGTTTTTACACTCCATTACATAGATAAGCAAAGTATATTATTTTTAAAGCATATATGAAATATCCCAATTAATAATATACGTTACGTAAAATATGTTCTTTAAAGGCAAGGAAAACAATATGATATTTTTGAAGTTGAATAATTATCATAATATTTTTAACACTAGAGCGTCCTTCAGTGTCTATTGAACATCAAGGCCTGTTTAGTCTACTCTCTTTTCTGCAATTTTTCACACACACAAAAAAAAAATTGAAAATGTTTCCTGACTTTTAATCATTTTCCATGATGATTATACAGAATTTTTTTTATGGTTCTAGGTTAATTAGGAGAGGTTTTACAACTAATATACCTAGAACGTCCACAGAAACCAAAGGCAATTTATCATCATAAACAACTGTCGTTCAACAAACGATATTTCACTAAGAAAAACAAACTTCCTAAAGTCCTATCACACATTTCTTTGATCTTGAATGCAGTGTTATTGGGTTCACAGAAGTAATGAAACAATTAATCTGAAATTGTTGTGGCTGTTTCGTTACACATTTGCTTACCTGCTCATAGGAAGAAAAAAAAAATCACTTAATGTCACTAGGGATGGTACAGAATGGATACCGCATAATGTTAATGCTCCTAGAAGAATTGCGACTCGAAGTGCGATCTTGCAGCGATTAACTCTTGGATTATTTATGACTCGGTATGGGGAAAATGGAATATCATTGTATCCGTTGCAAATGAGGTATGCACAAAATATAATGTATAAAGGATTTCAAAAATTTTACTCTCACAAAAATTACAATTTTGCTTTTGATACTAACATTTATAAATATTACCATTTTATTTCATTTTACAAGATTAAGTAATTTTTTATTGCAGTTTTTTATGATTTAAAGGGTCATAATACTAATTACAGGAAATAATAACTTCTGTAAGGTCTTAAAACTGAACCCTATTAAACAGCATTTTTGCAATTACTTAGTTATTACAATTATTTAATACTAGCTAGTACATGGCGCGTTGCTGCCGCAGAAGAAATAAATTTGAAAATATAGTTTGAAATTTAAAATAACTGTCTTGTTTAATTAGGAATGATAGAAATAATAATATTTATTTTCATATAGGAAATGAATACATTAATCGAAATTGAGTGATATATAAAAGATAAGCGTAAATAATATTTATTCTATTTTTTTAACTTTATTTTTCAAGATTTAGGGTTGGCAATTATTTTTTTCCACCTGCAACAGAAGCAGATAAGTGCACGTAATAAGTATTCAAAGTTTCATCTCAATCGGATAAGCGGTATGGCAACACTTAAGAGATATACACGCCACCATTAATTTTTCTTTAAATAGATATTTTATGTCGTGGTGTTATTGCTAGAGCACTGGTATATTGTTAGAAAACTGCCTTTTTTCAATTCCTGTTATTAGTTCACTGTCATTATATATATTTAGATATCTTGTTCAAATTTTCAATCGCTAATAAAATACTTTTGATTTATCCACTCAAGTTCAAATACATTTTTAAAAAGTTTTAGTGGATGACAAGAAGTTAATGCAGTTATACAAATATTAGTTAATCAATTAAATTTAATTAAATTTTAATAATTTGAATGTAGTATAAACCGTTTTGAAGGAAAATTGAAAACAACAGGCAGTAGCTCAATCAGTAAAATGCAAGGATTTCAGCACTTTTCACTTGGTGAAAAATGCGAGTTAAATTCTTGCGAAAATCAATAACATTTTGACATTTAATAATTTTTGATAATTGTTTAGTAAAAAAGTAACTAAAATAAATTTTTTCTTTGTTGATCTAAGCAACATTGAATTTTAAAAAATTATATCACTTTTATAATAGCAAATACATTTTCGTAAGTCATTCTAACCATAAAATAACATCCGAAAAGCATTTATTCGTAGCTACTTTGTTCCGAATCAGCTGAAAGAAGATATAGTTTCAAGATAACACTTCCCATAGCTCACTCGCAGGAAGAAAAAACTCCTCATCCTTAATAGCTGCATTTCGTCATAAATATCAAGTCTTACTAACAAAGAATAAGATGACATTACCTATTGCAGGCCAAAAGATATCTCTGACTTACATAACTCAAAACGTATGTTTCGAGTAGACTCTTAGTGATCAACCCATTTCTACCGCATTAGTTGAGAAGTAGAAAGCAAACCATTACATAAGAATTTTTTTCCCAGATAGCTCAGAAACTCCGCTTGAAATGTTGGGAAGAGATTGCTCGAGGCTCCGTGAAAATCTTCTGCCTTTCGAAGTGGGGTGTTGCTGAAAGAAGTAACGTAAGCCAAAGAAAGAAGAAAAGAAAGAAAAAAACTTCCCCTAACCCAGCGGTGATATTTTTATTCCGAAAAGCCATAGTTGAATGTTTTTTCCTCTTTTATGCGTCTGCATGTAAATATATGCTTTTTGATATTTTATGGGCTCTTCAAATAAGAAATGAGATTTTTGTAACTAAATGCACACTCGATTCGTAGTAGTGGTAAATATATTGAGTATGCTATTCATCTACAAGTATATACTGAAAGGAACGACAATAAGGAATTTCAAAGAAACTGAATTATTTAAATATATCTTAAATTTAGGAAATATTGAATGATTTTTTTTCATTGAAAATAATGCAGAATTTTATGTAACATTCTTTTGTGGGAGAGGAATTTATTATTCTTATCTGAAGAATAATGTATCTAAGTTCAATCACTTTTTATTATTTCTTTATTAAAATTCACATTAAATTATTTTCAGTTGCGAAAAAAAAATAGCAAAAATGGAGTTATCCAAATAATATGCATTCTTAAAATCTTCTTTTTGCGTTGTAACTTTAAATAACATTGTGGTACAGTGATTTTCGAGCAGTAATGATTCTCATATTTAGAATTCTTGATTTTATACTCTGAAAAAGGAATGCTTCCTACTTTTTCCTTTTAAACTTCGGTCTTCAAAAAACAAATTTCGCAACCATCGATCATTTTTTTGAAATTTTTCATTATATGAACTTTTACATTTACTTTCGAAGTGTTTCGTGGTTTCGTCACATAATTTAAGGTTGCTATATTAGCTTTGATAGAGGAACTAGAATTAACTCGACGAAAAACTAAATATAATCTTTTAATGAGATGGTTAGAAATTGAAAATTCTTTTCTAATTTCATTTTATACTTTCTAAATTTATGTTATTTAAAATGTAAAAACGAATAATGTGTTCAAAATGCTTTGTTCTGCCTGAAGCCTTCATGGACAGTTAAAAATAATTATATTGAGAACAAAAGAACAATTTCAATATTATAAAACTCTGAAATCTAAAAGATTTATCATTCATTTCGATTTACGATCAAAATAGTTTTGTACACAAGGTCTTTCAAATATTAGCCCAATTAAATATGTTTATAAAGTAAATATGCTTTTAATTATTCTAGATTTCATAGTATTACAAACCATAAGATTAATGAGTACTATCGCTCTCTCTTAACGCCATTTTTGTGATAATATGAATAAATTATTATAAGCTGAAAAGTAGTGAAATATAATCCAATTACATTGACAAGAAAAACGATTAATTATTTTAAATATAATATCAATAAGAAAAATTTGCCTTAGCTGCACTGATCAGGATGGCATTATAAAAAAAAATCATAATTTTAAATAGTGAAAAATTCCAGCAACAGCAATTTTTGATAATCCCCTGGCAGACTCACTCATGCGGGACTTTTTACACTTCGATTCCTATAATATAAAATGCATTTCAACTCTATATTTATTATATTTGAAGGAAAAAGCACACTGTCTATTACTACATGTCTTGCATTTCAAAATGTTAAAAATAGTTGGAATTAATTTCGCGTTAATGCAGGGCTTTAATATTGGTTTTAGTTATTAATTTTACTTTCATTTTAGGCAAGGTTTAATAAAACAAGTTTATTTTTTGCATTTAATTTAGGAAATAAATTTTTGCATGTTTTGGAACGTTTTCAAAATACTTTTACTGGGATAGTTAATGCCATTTTTGGGATTTCAAATTTCGATTCGAAGAAGTTAACAGCAATTGGATAAAACTGAAATATTAAAAAAAAAAATTTTAACTTCTTATTTTAATAATTGTATGATTCCTAATTCTAATAATTGTACATATGTGCATGAAAACACATTTCAAGGAGTTATTAAAATTTTTCGTGCTCACCATTTATATCGTTATTCTTGACATAATGTACCCGTACAGTTTAGTCTCAAGAAAGAATGTTTCTTTTTTTTTTAATACCTCAAATAATGTAAATTTATCTTCTCTTTCTTTTGATTTTTGTCTCTTTTTAAGATTTTTTTTGTTCATTTTTAGTTTTAGATGCATTTTTTATGACTATCTTACCAATCCTTCAGTACTAAAACGTTGTTTATTCTTGTAATTTTAAATTTATTTTCAAAACTATTATAGATTCTTTTTTTTAATATATCGCCCGTAATTTCGAATATTCTTGGTGAAATAAATTTGAGGGAATTTACAATTGTTTCTAATAACAAAACTACACATTTCCTATTGTTATGAAAAATATTTATTATTCATACAATGTGCGTATATAGTTTTCAGAAAGGTTTCATCCCCTATTTGATTATTTTAGTAATTCAGAGGTTTTCAAAAAAATATATCATTGTTTAACCTTTATGCATACAGAAAGCTTTTACACAATTATGGTGCATTCATTTACCATAAATTATTTCGCTCAATGATTGATCATGCAAGTATTAATTGTGTAAAATCCTTCATTTAAGAGTATAAATTATTCACAATATGAATATTTATGGATCGCAAATGTTCAGTAAGTCCGATAATTCAATCAAATATGCAAAATAGATATCTTCAAATATTAGCTTATCACAGTTAATTAACTATGGATATAATTTTAAATAAAGTATAGCATAATATTACTTAGTTTAAGTAATTTTACAACTATGTAATGCAGAAAAATAGTCAGGCATACATAGGTAAATATAAAATCGTCATTGATTCCTCATCATTCTACACAATAGTGGCATTGATATGAAATAAATAAATGTAACTAGAGTCTCTCAAAGTAAGTGTTAGAATTTACTTACTTTTTAACTACTGTGGATTTATATATGATCGATGACTGATTTATTCAACAAATAACCCCAGAACAGAGTTTACTCAATTAGTAATGATCGCAAAAGTTCAAAAATGGGATAAAAGTAGATTTATACCCCTTAAATGAAAAGTAATGAGTCAATTAGGAAAAAGAAAAAAAAAATGCTAGATCTGTGAGGATATGCCACTCGCATATAAACAAAAATAGTTCAACTTTTGAAATGTGTCAATAAATTGAATGAAAGTCCAGCTCCGACAATATGATTATCATTGTTTTGAATATTCGGCTTTGAAAAAATATAAGGAGCCGCCTCTTCATTCATCGTAAACATAACACACACATATCATAAAAAAAGAATATAAGGACCCAGTGTCCTAGATTCAGAAATTTATTGTTTATAATTTATTGCTGATTCGTTTTAATTTGAGTTTTCTGTTTAAAACTTTTGATGTTTATATTAAATACACATTATGTTTATGGATTATCATTTCTCCCCTTTTATTTTAAAAGTTGAACTATAATCTTTGCACCCACTAATATTTTTAATTTCTCAAACAGATTCTGCAAAACATTAAAATTATATATAACTAAATAAGGTCAAAACATCAAGAGAAAAAGGGACAACAGAACGCTGCCCACCCCTGAAATCTCTGATTTGGGACAAACGAAGCAAATGTTAAACAAGCTTTAAATAAAAAATACTTTGGTTGATGTGTGAAATACATACTGTAATCGTGATAAATATTCTGAAGACAAGAAATATTTTATAAACAAAGATATATCCATCATTAGTACATATAACAAATTAAAAAAATCTTCCTATGTGAAAAATGATAGTGATGATAGTAAAGAATGACAAAGGAGCAAAAAATTTATTCTCCATTTTTAAAAATTTCTTTTAAAAAGAGACTGAGTAAAATAACCTTTTTATCTACTTGTAACTATTTAATATGTTATATGATGTGTTATTCACAGAAAATGTTTACTGAAATACATGATTAAATTTATCAATATAACTTTAATCCACACAAACATGCATTATATCAAAAAAATGTCAGCAAACTAATGAAACGGCAATATAATATTTGGAAAGGAAATTCAAAAATTGAATTACATTGAAAATGAATAAAAAAAGTATCATTATTAAAAATTTTTAAAAATTGTAAAGTAAGAAACTTGATGAATATCTTAAGCAATATGTTTTTAGAATGCATCTATTTAAAACATTTCCTTAAATAACTTTAAGTATAACTATTCATGAGTGTTAGTTTTCTCGAATTAAGGTCGTATTTTATACAAATGGTATTGATATAAAAATAAATAAAAGCTTCTTAGCTTTAAATTCCTCAAAAATGTATCATACCAATATAATAACTATCAGATGGTTCGAATGAATTTCGCCGACTAGTAGTTTCTAGACAAGCGAAATCAAACAATATTTCCAATAATTTTAAGTATGACTTTCAGAAGAACCAAAATTTTGCCAAAGAATCCATTTCAGATTTAATGATTTTGTAATATTCAAATTATTTGAACCACCAATACTCGAAACGAGGTCATCTTTCCGGGCGGAGAGTACCAGGGGAACGGGGGACAAATTGCTCAACCGAACGTGAAAAATATTATTGCGCGAAAACACACCATTTTTCAATTCTTTCCAGAGTTTTCCAATATCGTAGATCAAAAGTGGTGAATGTGATTTATTCTAAGTTTGGATTGAAATTACTTTTGCTTCGCAGCTCTTCAATCGATGCATCGCTTGTTATTCGCCTTCAACGGGTTTGTTCCTTCTTTTCAAGAAAGATGCAAGTTCTTTTGTGAGAATTCTGAAAAGTCGAGCTTCCCTCAGGGTGTTTGCGCTTTTTCTCGCTTCGAGAATGTTGAGTAGATGTTGCATAAAATGAGAAAAATGTAATAGAACTTCCTTTCTCTCTACCAATTATCTAAGCACTCGGAAGTTCAGGATGTTTCTGAACATGAATTCGCGACAGCAGAAGGGGCCTAGATGTATTTCGATGAAAATTTGGTTTGGAGATGGTGAGAGAAAATGTCATTTTGTAGCGAATTGTATCAGAATTCACGACCAACGAGAATGCTAGTTTGTTGGAAGAAATAGCAAGAAAAACGGAATGAAATTCTTGATTTCTTTTTAAAAAGTATTACTGCATTTGCAGCGAGAAAATATGATTTTTTAAGATTTTTCTACTTTGAAATTACAGAACTTGCAGTGTTGTCAGGGATAATATTTTTTTCGACTAATAACAATACCTTGAAGCTGTATTGTATATGATCCGTTGAATTTTGTACGCTCTATTAAGAGTATGTATTACTCTTATTTTTATTATCATGACAATTATTACTACTGTGAATTAAAATTTAAAGAAATTATAGAAGTTTCATTTCCTCTAGAGAATTAGGGAAAAAGAAAGCATACGAAATTTTTTGATACAAATAATAAGCTAGAAAAATTAATTACTGTATTATATATTAATATTTAATTGTAATTCTGTAGTTTTACATGATGTCCTTAAGAGTAACAGTGGATGGATAGAATATATTCTACAAGTAAAAGTTTTGTTTACATTTTGAAAAAGTATTAAACAAAATTTATAATATTACATTTTCAAATTAAAATTTTTACAATCTACATAAAAGTACGAATATAATTTAAATTCAAAAATAAGCCGAATGAATATTAATATAAATCATTTTATCTGCAATATTTCAACGTTTAATGACTGCCAGTCTAGTTCCATCAACAAAATTTTATAAATCTGAGAGTTTAGCTTCATTTTATAAAAAATTTCTCCACAAAAATTTGTTCCTCTATTTTAATTTTATTTTTCATTTAAAATTATCCTTCCTGAAAAAATTTATTTCTGAAAACAGGAATGCCTGGATTTCTCTTTCAAAACTAAGAAAACTTTCTCAGCTTTCTCAAATACGCAGGTCATCTTCTTAAAGATTGCTATACAAAAGATGTATCCGTTTAATCAATAGCTCACTTCTGTATACTTAGTAAATGTATACTCAAATAACATTTAATTATTCTTAGAAACCCTTTCTTTCTCCCAATCCATATTGAAGAATGTATCTAATGAAAATAGTTTTTTCTCCACTGGTATTCAAGCAACCCCGCTTAACAAGTTGGGGAGCAGGGTAGCAATGTTATTTAAGCTACTTGAATAGACTTTGTTCGTTGAGTGAGTGCCTTTGAGCGCTGCATTATGTTAATTTCTATGACGCTGAAAGGGTGAAATAAGCGTTGCCTAATATATCTTAAATGAGGAAATCTTCTGAGAATCTTCTATAGTTTTCTTAATATGTTTCACTTTTATTCTTATTTAAGGAATATTCCTAATTCTAGCTCCAGCAAAGCATTAGAAGGTTTGAATGGGAGGCAATTGCTTTAAAATATAATAATGAAATTTGATATTGAAAATAACCTGGGCAGAAAAATGTTTTAAATTTCTTTCGTTCATTTTTATGAATCACGAAATTTCTACCATGGATTCCTGTCTACAAATGCTTTAATTATTTATTTATATCTACAAGAACTATACCATTTGAACTTGGTGAAAAATAGAAAGTGAGGGTATTTGAATTCTTTCTTCTACATTTTATGTAATCTGAATTTCCGTTTCATTTCATTAAACTTAATGAATTTAAAAAGAGCAGGATATTAAGAAGGTGAGACGAAAAATTGAATCTAAAATATTCTAATAAAAGTGTTTAATACTTTTTTTTCTGTTTTGTCCTAATGACTGAAAATTCAAATTTCATGCTTGTATTTACTGCATTTTTCTTGCCTTTTCTTCTTAGATAGTCAGAAGTAAACAAAACACATGCTGATTGAAAAGAATAGGAAAAAAACTGCAAGGTGATTACTTAAAATAGAGACTTGTTCCTTTAGAAGGGGATGATCGGTTAGTAAATTTACACTAACAATTTACCTTCCAAGAAACAGAAGAGCAGAATCCTTCTAAATATATAATTTTTTTTCTAAAAGCATAAATGTTTCTCATTTTAAGTACCAGATATAACAATTTTCAGATTTTTTTTCTCACTAGATAGGAAAATTTTACTCGTCTACTCTACTTTCTGCTTATAAAGCGTATCAAATGAATAGTTAGTTTATAAATTCAATAGTTTGTGCTTAGGTGTGGAAAAACGGAATGCAACAGTTTTTTTTTCTTTAAATTTACATTGAGTTCTTTCAGAAGAAGACTAGGGATTGCTAACTTAAACCAAAGGTGATCTACTGAAAAGAAGGATTTGTGTATATCTACGTATATAACAATTTAATAATGGAAATCAATTTAATAAGTGAAAAAAATTCGGTCGGAACTGAAATTGTGATATAAAATTTTAATTCATTCTCCTACGGTTTCTCTATAGTTAAGAAGAAAAATATTTGATAAATATTTAATAACCTAGATTCTGAGTTGCTCGAATCTTTTCTATCCTTTTCTTAATTTTTTTCAAAAGCATTGCGGTAAATGTGCTTAAACAATTCATTGGGGTTTTCATTTTTTTCTACAATTTTTCACTCATAGAGGAAATTATTTTAAAAAAGTCTTTGAGTTTGCTATGACAACTGCGTTGAATTTTAAGTCATTGTTTGTATTTCGTGGGCGTATACATTGAAAATTGTTTTCTTCCAAATGCCACAAGTTACTGTTTTATCTGTCTTCCCTTGAGTCTAGAATTTCCTTTTGTTTTTCTTTTTGCGTTTCTGTGAAATTCCAATTATAGATAAAGTCATGTGTTCTCACAACACGAGCGAAAATTAGATTTAGGCTAAAAATAAGATCTTTTTTTCCCATTTTATATTTATTTGTGATTTTAGAAAAAAAAAATACGAATTGTATTATATAAACTTAAAACTCTATAGTATAAAAGGACAACTGTACAAAAATTCAGAATGACAAAAAGTTTATAATTATTAATAATTCTGGTTAATATATCAAGAATTTATCCTGGAAGTTAAATTCATGTAACGATTCGAGGTTACACCATGAATATTATGACTGATTTCAGAAAACTATTTTCAGATCATAATTTATATCATCACTTCTTATATTGAACTGAAACACAAGAAAAATTTATCCACAGTGAAACATACATGCGTGTATGATTAAATTTCAGAAGAAATTTTGTAGGAAGCCATGAATTATAAAAAAGAAATATGTTTAGTAAGATGGTGATTTTAAATCATGGTAAGATGATGTTACCAAGTACTAACTGCTATCAAAATATAAAATTTTACCTAAGTTTTTATAAAAATTGTTAATTGTCACACAAAAAATATATTTTCCTGAAAATTGATGAACAAATACAATAATTCTGATATTAGCAAAGAAATATCAGATTTTATCAATACAAACCAGCCACTTTCTCAGAATGTTTAACTGTTTACTAACATTTTCTCGCATTCAACCGAGGTAAGAAAGTAAATTTTATTTCCCTCACGTATTTATTTTATCAAGTTATATCATCATTCAATATTGTATTTTTGAACTGATATCATAATTTTAATGTTTTTCTATATAAATGAAGAGACTTTATTAACAGTTAACTCTCAAAGAGATTATGATTGACTTGATACGATTTATGACGTGATGTTTATAGATCTACTTATATAGCGATTCTTTGTGAAGTCGGGTATCCCATTTTGACCCTTCTTACCTCTTAATTGAAAGTACCTCAAATATTATTCAGCTTTCCACATATCAATATAATCGCAAGATATACTAGATATTCCAACTAGTAAAATTATCCGTATTATCTGCAATATGTCTTCTAACGAATAGCTTTAAATTTTTTTGTAAATATAAGCAATTGGAATATAATATTTAGATAACCTCAATATATTTAAATGCAGGTGGAATGGGCTTACTATCTGACTATTAAAATTTGAAGCAAAATGAATGATGAATGAATGATTGAAATGCCCTTCAAAAGGCATTCTTAATTGTATGTTCAACCACATATCAAGGAAATTCAACATTGATTTTTTTGCATGAATGTCACTTAGATGATTATGGTCGTTCCTTTTGTAAATCAGCATTTTCAGATTATTACACATTCAGTCGCAATAAAGTAATTCATGTGGAGAATGCGGTAGATTTTCGGAGACTCTGGTAGATGTTATCAGTAAAATGTTAGAATAAAATTTGTAAATTTAAAATTAACTAAATTTACATTTATTCTTAGTATGGAACTCAAATAGACTATGATGAATGTTTTTTTCATGAATAACTATTTTAGATGATACCACATCCAATCGTAGCAAAGAGTATCATTTAGAGAATGTGGTGGATATTTAAAAAACGGTCACCTAAGATTATCCGTTACCCTGCAAAACATTATTGTAAAATTTGCAGAATGCACAATCTATTGTGATGATGTCCTCACAATGCACGAATGCAAAAGATGAAGTTTCCATCACTTATGATTAGAGTGAATGACTCATTTAATGACTGACAATTTTAATCAGATTAAAAATCGGCATTTGTAATCCCATGCACACTATAAATATTTTATTAAAGGAATGCTTTTGTAAAGTTTCTATTACTGATAGAATATGAAGTTTGATAAGCATATTTCAAGATTATATACGAATGCGAATACAAAAATTTCAATTTATTAAAATGAAGTTATATACGAAAAACAGATGTTAAATTATGAGTTTTTATAATCTTTTAATGTGGCTAATTTATTACACAAGTTTCGCTTATAAATTATACCAGCGTTTTTTAGAACTGGTCTCTTAATTTAATATCATATCATACCAACTCGAATCAACACTCAACGTTTCAATATCGTCATAAACACTTTTAAAAAGCACAAAAAACTAAAGAGAGACATTATTTTTACTTTATTTAATATATTCTATGTATTAAAATGTAGTATCTTTAAAATGTGAGAGAATCATTTTTTTTTTCTTATCTTTTAAAATTGTAGAAATCAAAATATTTAATTTACGCCATTTTTAAGATAGCATCTAATTAATAGTCTCCGTTTAAACATTTTTATAAGTTATTTTTAATACAGGTGTAGTTGCAACACTCTTGATGGAATTAAATCAATAAAGATGTTTTAAGTACATTTAAAGCATTGTTAAAAGATGAAAATTAAGTTAAAACTAAGAATCACCAACCATTTATGTCGAAAACAACGATTTTAAGCAGTATCGGATGTATATATAGAGCTAGCGATTTTAATTAGAGCCATAATCCCTCTCTTAGGGTAAAAAGAAAACAATTAGGTAATTTTAAACGAAGCGATAAGGTTTTCGTTAATGTCTTTAAGTAATACACATCAATCGAGCCTTTCTTTTTTCCTTGGCTTTTTTCCCCTTAAAACTTTTTTTAACGTTTTTATCGGGTTAATACCAAGCTTGACGCTACATTGCTTTCAGGTTAATTATGAACATCAAGATTGGGTAACGATACTTCATTGGGAACATATTTTTTCCCACCCTGTTTCGTTTTTTTCATGCTGTTGAGTTGCAAAAGCAAAAATATTTGACTAGAGCTTTAAAACTCTTTTTGAAACTATCTGGTTTACACAATACTTTAAAAAGTGGTAATTGCCCTTCTGGTTCAGTTTTGAAGAACAAAAAAAAAATATGTAATTCAGTTAATCACATGTGTTCTTGAACCTAAGATACGCATAAAAAGCTATAATTAAGCAATTTATATTTTTTCATAAACATATGGATGTATAAAAGTATCCCGTATAAGTAGGGAATTTTTTATGTTTAATTTTTTTGTGATGTCTTGAGACAAAGTTAAAAACTAAAACCTTTGAAAAACTCACACTGTATCTCCAACTACTAAGGCCTTACTTATTATTAATGTATTATTTATTTGAAGTGTTATTATTGTATTTTATTAACTAACATATCTGATAGAGAATGTTTAGTTCAACAAATAATTAGCAAATAAGTCAAAGGAATATTTAACTCTATTATAAAATTATTTAATTTTTAACTAAAATATTTAAAATACTATACATAATATTGAATACATATAATATGCAAATATTTAAAATACTGTTTTAAAATATTATCTTGTATGGCAGCTCTTATAAGAAACTTCTGTGCAAGTAAACAATTTGATTTTTATAACAGCATTCTTTGAGTCATTTTTAAACACTATTATTTTACTTTTCTCCATCTATTAGAATTTTTTCAGTTGGTATTAATTAAAAATGCATGAGCTGAATTTAATTATTACATTTATGACAATGTGTTATTTAATTCATTGTTCTCTAAATCGAATATACATTTTAACTAATTACAATATGAACACTATGAAAATTAACATCCACATCTTCTGCACGTGCTGCAAAGCGAAATAATGGACTAATAATTCTTTGAATATTATTTCAAAATGCACTTAAATAAATTTATGCTGTAATCAATTCACTCCCAAATATTGAAATATATGTAACTTCATTTATTATTTAAATTAAGGCAAGGTAAACAACGTTAACAGGATACTACTAATTTAGAACATAATATTTTGTATACATTTTCATCCATTGAAACATTATAAATAAATATGCCAACATAACTTCGTTTGCACACCATTAATACCAGGCTTTGTAATTTAAATGATCTTTTACTGTTAGTTTTAATTTTAATTTTATTTTCAATTCTTTTCGTGTGTAAATAATACATTGCAATAAAATGTATACTTTCAGATGCATTTCAAAATTATAGAAATTCAGTAATTTTATTCTAGGGACACAAATCAAAAATTTAACTGGCGAATAATCTCTCTCTTTTGTAGTAAAATGATTCTTTAAAGAAATGCAATGGATATCAAAATATTCTTATAACTAACATCTGTCGTTATATTGATATATGATTTTAACATTTCTGACATTTAAGTTTTTTTTTCTGAGTTACACTCGAATCTTTTAACACTACATTTTGACAAATAAAAAAAAGTATATTTGTTTAAAAAATAAAGGTTTTGGATTGTTTTTCGTAAATGTTAATAACTGTGTACTTTTTTTGCTATGTTAGAAAGTTGTATGATGACGATAAAAAAATGCAATTCGCATTACTCACGGAATATAAATTTCCATAATAACACCACTATAGCATTTAGAGAACATTTATTGATCATCATCGAAGAAAGTGATTAAAGCATCTATTTACTAAAATCTACAATAAATATATAAAAACAGTTTTTAAGAGAAAAATAATATACTAGAAGTAAACGTACTTTTCACTCCATGAAGAATAAATTTAAGTGCACTTTGAAATTTTTAAAAAAGCCTAAAGGGTCGTTTTCTGCTCTTTTGTTAAAATTCTAAATTTCTTACAAAAAGTAAATAGTGAAAGTTTCAGAAGTACATACATTTTAAAAATACTGTATTCATAACTGTGTGCGTTTTTTTAAATAAATTTAGGAATCAAGCAAAAGCAAACAGATATTCCAACAGATCTTCAGAGTAAACGGCAGAAACAAACTTCAAAATTTATATTCTGAAAGGTAGCACAGAGTTTGTTTTGGAAAATCAGAATAACAAGGCAAATCCTTTGTTTGTTTTTGAATAAATTTGAAAGGGAAAGGCTGGTGCCAAATAACAAGCTCAACTTCTCAGCTTGAGCTCAGAGAACTCAGTGTTGCTTATATTATTCTGCCATTTAATGAGATTCATTCTGAATTACTAATGAACGTTGTTTTGTTACATGTTGACAATTTCTCCTTAACATTAAAATTAATTTATAGTCAATCTTATTAATTTATATTTTAGAAAAAAGTACAATTTTTTTGTGCAATCTTTTCATTCGAAAAAATAATGTATTATGGTAGCATTTGCCCAAATAACAAAATTTAAATTAAAAAAACATTTATTGTATGCTAAAAGATGGCCTTTATTTAAAAATGACACTTGCAAGTCCCTTTATGTATATTAACAAAAAAGTCCCATTTTTTCACCCAAAAGCTGTGAATATATTATGTACAAAAGATCAAATATGATATGAATATACAGGGTGGTTTTAATTGAAGTTCAATTTGAAATGGTCATAAAAGGAAAATTACTAAACCATAAGTTATCAAACTTTGCAATAGTTTAAAGGATGTCTTGAAAATTTCTTTTCGGTAAAAAAAAAAGTCCAAAACTTACAACCAGGGGAAAAAAGGGGCTGCATGAAATATCCTTAATGAAAAATATGCCATATAGACATCCACTTCAAATATGTTTAATCGCTTATAAATTGAATAATAAGGCATATTATATATGTGTAAAAAGCAATGTTTTTGACGATGATTTAAACAATTTGTCGGAACTGGACGATGTAGTGCTCAGACATGCGTGAAACTTTCCTCCTGATAAGTCAAGAGCTACTGTTGAGAAGGCAGTAATGCTATTTAACTTTCTTTCAAAAATGATAGAACCATTGAATAGGCTTTGTTAGCACTTCTCAGAATTTATTAAACATATTTTGTTAAACAACATTGCATGCAGCGTTAAATTTTCCGCTAATGGTGAGTTTTTGAAATTTTTTCCACCATTTCAAAGGGGAACATTAATTATAAACCCCCTGTATTTTGAATGATAGGTAATTTTAATAATGTAAAGATTAAAAAAAATCCATAAATAAGAAATTATTAAAAATGAATGTGATCGTTGGGATATACAATTAAATTGATGATTGGAGCCTACAAAGATTGAATCAAATAATAGCATCGTGATACTACGATTAGAGTATCTAAAGCCCGAAACCTTCAATGTCAATGAAGACAGAATCCATAAAACAGTACCATTATTGTAATGCCTTGAAAACAGAGAACTTGTTTATATAACTTCTCATTGTCTTTCTGTCTCGTCTGAGTGACCCTAATTTCAGCTTGAAGTGAAGCGATTAAAACAATTTCTAAATTAGCATCAAATCATTAGTTAGAAATCAGAAATTCATTATTAGTATCCAATAAAATAGCGCAAATCATAAATTATTTAATGTTTTTGTGTATGCGAGTGAATTTCACAGCCGAAGATTAATAGCATTTTGTAAGTTTCGTTAGGCAATGACATCTGAACGATTGTAATATCAATGATGGAAAATTTATTAAATGTTTATTAGTACAATTCATTTCTTTTGTGGATATGCATAATTATATCATTTACAGCACAGTGAACATAAGTGCATCAATTTTTTTAATTTATTTATTATGTATGTGCACATGCTTGTGTGTGTATGTATGCAAACATAATGTTGCACATATGTGACCGAAATTTGAGATTTAACTTTAATTTATTTAAACCAAAAGGCACAATTTATACCAGGAAAGTGCGATGTTTAGGTATCCGACTACCTTAAAAACACAAGTTTTAACACTGTTTTTTTTCTTTATTGTTATTTCTTAAAGTTCAGACTTTCCTCTTTCCAAAACAGTTCATCTTTTCTAGGAAAAGGAAGATCTGACCTTTATCCAGAGGAATTTTAAGCAAAACATATTTTTCAGCTAAATTATTTGTATTTTATTTTTAATATCTCAAAACTTTAATTTTCATAAAAATTCTCCATCGTTAACAGGAACATTTCAAAAACCTAATAGAGATAGTTACACAAAAATGTCAGCGTGTGTTTTAAATAATATGGGCAATGAAATGAACCAAAAGTTTTGTTGCTGGTGAAATACTTTTTAATTTATTGGTGTTTTTAGAAAAACAAGGTTGTGAATTTATGTAAAGAATGCATATATATGTATATTTTTACCCGTAACTTCTTTACATTTCAAACTTTTTCTTACATTTTGATTCATTTCATTCATTATTACATTCTATAACTTGTATGCAAAGAAAATAATTATTGCTGCATTGCGATTGAACATTGAGCGGCGGTAGCAATTGATTGCATTGCGTAGAGTGTTAACCATTTTGGTTCAATTTCATTAAAATTTACAACTAATGGTCTTATTTCTCAATATATATTATATTTTCATTTTTTATATTTATAGTGTTTATTGTTGACAATACATATAAAAACTATAATTTTTTTTTTTAATTTTTCAAAATTTTTTCTTTGAATGTAGTCGGATACCTTAACAAGGCGTCATTCACATTGCGAAACTGTAGCCAAGTGTCATAAATTTTCCCTTCGGTTGTTTTATCAGAAGAAACCGACAGAAATTTTGTTGACACGTATTGACTTAATAAATGGAATTTTAGGTATCTTCGAAAGACCTGTAAGGCAGGGATTCTTGACCTTTCGATTTTTCTCCCAACAGAAAGGGAAAAAAAGAAAAGGGAAATTTTAAAGTTTCTGTTGGAAATAATGAAATAATTAAATAAAATGGAATTTGGATATGGGAATAAAATAATAAAGTAGCAATAATTTTAGAATAAAGATGTATGGACTTATTTAAAAGCAAAAGTCATAATTAATTTAAAGGAAATTTATGTTTGTACATAAATTGGGAAAGTGAAAAACGTTTGAACTAGATATACCGTAACTTATTTGAATACTCAATATGTTACATTTAAATTGAATAGTTATGGATATACAAACAGTATACTGATAAATTTTATAAATAGTGTAAAATTATCAGCCTATAACCAACAATTGCTTAGAATGTCAATATTAAACATTTGTAAAAAAAGGTAAATGTATGTGACCATTTTACTATAATTTGAAATAGTTTACGATTTTATGCTGTTCTATGTATATAAATCCTTCTGAGAATTGGCATTAATATTAATAAAAAAATCTCACCTTATGGCAGAAGTTTCTACTAAGTTAAGGAAATACGGATCTATTTATAGACACGGAGAAGTAGTATTTGATAGATCAAAGGGAGAAAACTGAAAGCTGCTTTATGTTATTTGAAACCTGGTTATCTTGTAAATCTTTTGAAAGTTTCAACATAGCTCTATATAAATGCACGTAGTAACATGAGATGAAACGATAATCCAGAAATACGTTTACAATTTTTTAAAAATATGCTCAGTTTATTTCTGTATTTTTAGTTATATTTTGAAAATAGTTACAAATTTTCCACCCAGTATGACAATGTTTCTTTATTTCCTCCATTATTATTTATTTTTACTTTGAATTTCCTTTTTTACATTCAATATAGTTACGTATATTTTGCTTTATTTTTCCCTTGCAATCCTAGATATTCCTATTCAGAAAATTGACTGAGGATATGTAATATAAATTGCATAATAATATGCATATATTTTGAACGACTATTAACAAAAAGATTTTTTTCACTCGTTTAAAGCACTCTTTTATTATTGTAAATGTTATTCAAATTAGAAAAGTTTCGCGTATTTTACGATTTAATTCACTTCGAAATATTACAATTTTAAAATTTCAACTTTAAATAAAACGCATATTTTATTATATACAAATATGTCGCTAAATCAAAACAAATCTATCGCTATCTTGCAATCGCTTCTCTCACTTGAAAATAAACAATAATCTAATTTCTTTAAGATTTTTACTTATTTTTTTACATTTCCGTGTTTAATCAAATAATTCTGTTTTGACAGCTATGCGTAAAATGAGAGCTAATATTTTTCTTAGAAATGATAAATATAAGCAAAGTGATTTTCAACCCGTCTTCTTTATTAAAAATATTTGTAATAAAGAAAAACTATCAATACCATATTGATTTCTTAATACTTTTGACATTAAAAAATTATGTCTTAAAATAATAAACTAAAACTATGATATAGAAATATAATTAGATTAATTTTATTTCATTCATATTATTTCAGTTTCTGAGAAAATTTGGATAATCTAAATAATTCGGTCTGTAAAAATCACTAAATACACGGCCAAATTAATTTTAAAAAATTATTTTATACTTACATCTGACCTCTAAAAACAAATCATCACTCTCCCCTTCTCCTTCGGAGTTGGAAGCAATGCATCTATATCTTCCTCTGTGTTCTTTTTTCACTTTTTGTAACACCAGAGATTGGTTGGAGATAATGATACCAGCTGAAGCATTGCTGAAGAACTGCCGATTCTCAAACAGCCAGGTCAATTCAGCAATTTGTGGATTCGCCCTTATTGTACATTCCATATAAACATCATTGCCTTCTTTGATTGTGGAATACTTGATATTGGCTCCTAGGTGTAGAGAAACTTCAGGTGGAACTGTAACAAAAGCAAAAGTGATTTAGAAAAACCTATTATAAAAAGTTGTGTTTGGGAAGTCACCCAATTACGGATATTTTATTGTTTCAATAACTTCTCTCAAACTAAATCACAAAATGGGATATTAAGAGCATATTTAAATTAGAAAAGCATAATCTCCTCCATCATCTAATTTGGCAGGATGGTCAAAAATTTTGTTACATTATTTTTTAAAAATAATTATTGGCTTCATCTCACATTCAATTTAAAAATGACATGATTATTGCGATGTTACCAAGAAAGTGACTGACAAAAAATGTTTTATTAATTAGGTTTAATAACTATAATTATATACATATTTTTGATAAGGGAATTATTATATACTTGCAGATTCTAAAGCTTAGTTGCAAAATGCACTACAGATTATAGTTTCATGCCAAATTTCTGGCCTAGACACTTCTATTGCAAGTGAGCTTCTCCAGCACAATCTTCTGTCAGAGTGAATTTTTTAATCATAATCTTTAATCGCCAATTGTCTTTAATTCAACCTACGATTTTATTTATTCATCGTTAAATTCAACCTAAGATTTTAGTCATTCAAAGTTAAATACAAAGTGATTTTATTCATTCATCATTAAATTCCACTTACGATTTCGTTCCTTCATCATTAATTTCCAATTATGATTTCATTCATACATCTTTAAGTTCATCTACGATTCCAAAAATACATAATACTAAACTAAGTATATGACTCATCTTGCTATTTCTCATGTCATGACATTATAATGCTGTTTCAAACGAAACAACAAATGTCAATATATGCATGTCCATTCACAAACTTTGGTTTCTAATCTAAACTTTTGCCTGAATATTTTGTTACCAATTATTTACAAACCAACCTCAGATATACTGAAAGGAAAACAGCGGAGCAAATATTTTAGTTTTAAATGTAGAGTTTTTAAGTATTTGTTGAAACCGTTTTAAAGAAATTTTAAGGTTATGTCAAGTCTAGGTGAATTGATCTAAAAATTTATAAACCACTGCTTTTGGAAATACAAGATATATCCTATACAATGGCCAATATGTAGTAAGCCATAGTATCATAAGCCATCTTGATTCCTACTCTCAAGGCACGCATTACGCACGCGCACACACAAACATACATAACATAATGCCATTATGTGCCCCAGTGCTTATAACACTAAGTTATCTAAACGGTTGGAAGGGCATAGAATGGAAGGAAAGAAAGAAAAAAAAACGGAAGAAAGAGATAAAAACAATAAAGAAAGAAGGAGACGACCAACCAACCAGGTATCTCCAGAGAGAATCCCATTGGTGTCAAATCCTACACGACTGTATTCAATTTTTCATGAAGTAATAATTAAATGGAGGAAAACAATAATAAAACAAATACTGATTATGGGTTAAACATACAGGGAAATAGGAATACTAACTAAAAAGAAAGAAATTGATAAAATACATTGAGAACAGCTGTTTGGCATGTATCAACACACACACACACACACACACACACACACACACACACACACACACACACACACACACACACACACACACACACACACACACACACACACACACACACACACATATATATATATATATATAAAGCTTCTAACATTTGATTGGGGAGATAACAATTTTGAAGGAAAAACTATTAGGAATCTTGCATGTATAGTTAAAGAGTTGCCGTTTTTCTTTTCCTTTTACTCTTTTTCTCTCTTTTCCTTGAAGACTGCCGTCGGGAGATTTTTGACATGAAAATTTTTATCTGAATTATAATTTAAACGTAATACTGCATTATAATGCCTTTTTTCAATTGCTATCACACTAGACACGGATTTAATTCTTTATTTGGCTGAATATAAGTACAGATAAAAGTGGATTAAAAACGTATGATTGAAGTAATTAATATTTCTTACACAAATGGAAAGAATTTTAGATGCAACAGTTTTATTAATTTGTTTTATTTATCGATTTATTTTTACGTTTACAAAACTAAATAAAATATACAGTTGCATCGGTACATAATCTTGAATGAAATGCGAACTACAACAGGTTCTTATTCTTACATGTTAATCCCAATAATTTTGGAGAAAATAAATTATGATAAGGTGTTAGAATTTAATATGATTTTTAATGGTACTGTTAGGTATCAATATTATCTGAATATATTCAATAGAAAATAGAATACGGGGAATCATCTAATTTAATCACTAAAGAGTCAGGTTCTGAATTTTCACTTTTTACTAATAAATTCTATGAGAGCAAATAATCCAGTAGTGAGCAGAAAAGGCAAAAATTTTGGTTGTTTCAAATATAACCAAAGAAAATAATAATAATAATAAATAAGGCAAAAAGAGGAACTTTCCTTAACCCCATTTTCCTATTTCTTTATATACATATTTCATTTGAAAGTCAAATACCCGAATCATGCAAAGTTTGCGACAATTAATCACCTTATAGAATCAGTTAGAGGATCAGAAGGATCACAAATCAGAGAAATGCAAATGCGGCAAAGTCCTTTATAGTGTTTTTTCTTTCCCCTTTTTCTCTCTTCCTCGTCCCTTTCCCTTTTTCCTTTTTCTTCTCCTTCCAATCCGATAGATAATAGAAGATAAACAAACACGTTTCCAAATGTTTTCAATGGCAATTTTACTACATTGTAATATATAGCTATGATGTTTAGAGAGTAACAAGAATACAATAGTGGTAATTCACCGCCGTCATTATGGGTCGTTTCGATTCCGAAGGTCAGAGGTCAGGACTGGAAACCGATGTGGAGGTGGGGGGGCAGATCCAGAAAGACTTTCTGGCTGACATTATTTGAGATTTACGATGGTGGGGACTAGGCATACAGGAAACGGAATGAGTTACGGGGTCACAAGCCTTGAAAAGCAGGTTGAAAGGGATAAAGATTGGAATTTTTGTAGATCTGTTATGGAACTCAGAATGTGAGATTATGGTACAAAGAATTTTTTTCCCATTACCATTAAAAAATTAAAATTTTTGACAATCAGATTAAAAAATTAGTAATTTACTGCAACCAAAACCATGTTTTGATAATAATGGACGTGCGGGACAACATAATTTTAAAAGATCAAAAAACAAATTTAATATTATATGTCTAAGAAAAACTTTAAATAATTTCGTCCCCCCCCCTCTATACTCCTCTCCGCACTTTTTTTTATCTGATTTTTTTTCCAATAGCTTAGGTAGAATGTTGTTGTTTTATAAGAATTTTTTCACATAAACATACATGCGAATATATATATATATATATATATATATATATATATATATATAAAATTATATGAAAATAGTGACCTGCATTTTCCTCGATGATAAGTTGAAGACAATAAGATTTATTTCTTGCTCAAGATATATTTTTCAATATATTTTCCTTTTTGAGGTTATGTATATAATGTACATAATATATAGCATTTTGCGTAATTAGCAGTAAAAGTTTATATACCCAATATAAAATGTGGGTTTGCTTAATATTGCCTTTTCAAATCATACAAAACAATAAAAGTTTATACTTATTTTAAAATTCGATGTATATTTCAGTATACGCTCAATTTTGTATTGCATATGTACTATATAAAATAATCTATCGAAATAACGTTAAACAAAAATATTCGTATTAAAAAACTTTAAAAATAGAATATTTTAAAGAATTATTTTGACAGTTCAGAAATATGCACCCTTCCAAATAATACTTCCATAAGTTATATCATAATAATGTGTTATATTATACCATACAAATATTCTTAAGATGCTTAATGTAAAGAAAAAAATGACAGTAGTGCAATGTGCCAATTTAATATAGCTCAGAAATATTGATGCAATAAAACAATTGCACATCATATACCTTAATCCAATAATATTTTTTTTCCTTTGAAAGAATCATTTTGTGCATATTTAATCCTCTACGAAACATTTTATTTCTGATAGGTTAAGATGTGATTGTTTGAGTTGTTAAGTGTCTGAATCTCACCTTTCCATTAATTCTGACTTCGAAATGTAGATAAATTGTATCGATTCCAGATGTCCAATTGTTTCAGTGAAAGTAATTGAAATTTACCTTATTGATTTTCAGCTCTTACGAAATTATCTTTCCTAGAAATGGAGGCCATTGATCCGCGAAGAAACGCTTGACACGCAACTTCTCTCTCACCGGCTTTCGCATACCTTTAAGAATCTGCTAGTTCAAACTATTCAAAAAGCTTATAAAATAAAATATGAAAAGTTAACGATTCGAAAACCCATTTTTTTTTTATCTTCATGAATTTTTCATTGAATGGTTTAGCTCTACCTTTAAAAAATTTTCAGTGGATTTGAATAAAAGGAAAAGTGCATTTTTATTGGAAAATTTCTATTAAGATTTTAGGGTGGCTGGGTGTCTATCAAAATGGCTATAAATTTCTTATTCTGAATAGCTATCGGACTTTGATATAAGCATAAAAAGAAAAATGGATATTTATTATGATAAAAAGTAGGGGCTATTCAGGGTACTGAAAAGTAGAATTCTGTCATTTTTTGTCTTACAATCTGAAAAATATTCCATTATTCATTTTTAAATATACTAACCGATCTTGTAATCTATCATATTTTAAAACATAATATCACATCTGTACATCGCACCGAAATCTGTACATAATCAAGATTTATTAAAATATTATATTTCAAGGAATTTTTGAAGGTTTTAACTTACTGCTGGACATCGATGAAAAATTAAATTATTTACACACAAAAAGAGTTGAGTGAAAACTACCTTCAATTTAAATGTTCAAAATATAAATTCCTCCTATAAGAGTCTAAGAAAATTGAAAATTAACGCAATTAAAATATTTAGTACTTCCATTTTATAAATATTTATTAGCTAATAACATCTCACTTCGAAATGTTTTTTTCAATGAAAATACTGATTGTTATCTAAATAAATTTGAAAGTCAATCAGCTAATAAATATAATTCAAAAGCTAATTCGAAAACATCAGATTTTTATAAAAATATCGAAATGAATATATATTCGAAAATTTAAACTTTTTGTATGAAACAAAAATATGAATGTGGTTATTCTTTCTTTAATTAATTTTTTTGTAATGCTAAATGGTAAAAAAAAAAATGCTTTGTATTTAATGAAAAGATATTATATTTCATGACTATTTAAATTTTCAAAATAAATCGATAGTAAAATTCTAATGTTTTAAGGACAACTCATAAACTATGCCTGTTTAATAAAAAAACATTTCAATAATCTATATATTTTAGGAGAAAATAGCTATCGAAATACAAATAATGCTGTGATAACAGGATTCAAATTATATTATTTACTTCACACCTAATACATGATATGCTTGATTTAAGAAAAAATTATTTTGATATTATTAATGATTGATTTAATAAAAATGATAAAATCTGATAGTAAAATCCTTTTACTGGCAAAATATGTAAATAAAAATTTTGAAATAACATTAAAGAAATGCATATATTGTAATTATGAAAGAATAAAAATTTCCATTATTCTTTTCAGTACAACCTTTATATATCAATTAAAATGTTTCTATTATATTAGTAATAATTTAAAGAAAAGTAAAATTTACTTTTCTCTTACTGCAATTGTTTAATTTTAATTCGTTTATAAAGAGAATGCAATGCCCATATTACGTGAATTTCTACGTGATATTTCTTCACTTAATGAACAATATCAAGATATTCTATCTGTATTATATATATATATATATATATATATATATATATAATTTTGTTTTATATTTTCGGCTTCTGTAATGTGTTTTCCATTTTTTCCCGCCTTTTTACCTCTTTTATTTACTTTTGAAGTTTCCAAGCAAGTAAGCCTGCACACACACATATTATATATATATAAATATAGAGACTTTGTGGTACAAAAAGTGCTTCTAAGTTCAAGAAATGTCAATGACACCTGAAGAATATAGTTTATTGCAGCTAAGAATTTACTGCATGAAATTTCTCAATATTCATATCAAATTATTCCAATTTGGATTCTAAAACCATGGGATTCCATAACGAATTGAATATTATTTTAAATGTATCTGACTATGTTCGAAGGTAATTTTTTGAAAAAATTGATTCTTTAGAAACTATTTAAAACTTCTCGGCATTTCAAAATATTTATTAGAAATTTAAGGTTTAAAGAAATTTAAGGCTTTTTTAGATGTATTGTCAATTATAATACAAAATACTATAAATACAATAACCTTATTTGAAATCATAATATATTTTGAGAAATAGGAATATTGGTAGTAAATTGTAAGTAAATTGAACCAAAACGGTTAATACTCTATGCGAAATGATAAAGCAGCAATTTTTTTTTATTTGTACACAAGTTATGGAATATAATGATGAATGAAATGAGCCAATTTCTAATAAATATTTTAAAAGGCATTTATATAGGCATTTTTTTATTAAATTCATAACTTAATTTTTCTAAAAACGTGTATAAATGAAAAGGCATTTCATCATCAAAAAAACTTTTGGTTCATTTCATCGCTCATATTATTTAAAGCACACACTAATATGTTTATGTAAATACCTCAATTAGTTTTTGAGACACCATGTTAACGGTGAATTTTTATGAAAAGTAAAGTTTTGAAAAAACTGAAGTGAAAAACAAATTTTAGCTGTAAAAATAGGAGACCCTGGATGATAGGTGAGGCCTTCCTTTTCCTGGAAAAGATATATACTGTTTTGGAAAGAGGAAAATCTAAACTAGAAGAAATAACAACGAAAAAAAAAGTCGCCAACGTGGTCGATAGCCTGGATTTTAATGTAGTCGGATACCTTAAATGAATGGTGTAATCTAAATTTCTTATTCCTTGGCTTTCCGATAAGAGATAATTCCCTAAGAGATAGCATATATGCGCTATATGCGATTAATTGGAAAGAGGATATATGCAATGCATATGCCATATAATCACGAGCAATAGACAACGCGTAGGCAACAGAACACAACTGCACAAGACAAATTAGCAGAAAATTTGTAAACTACTTTGTCAAGCACCCCATTTCTAATTTCATCTTACCTGAACATTCGGCATTTCTGTAAGATGCATTGCCTGCACATTTGAAATAACAAGTCGTTATATTGCAAAATGTATTTATCGCTTCAGTCTCACAGCCTCTTTAAATCATGAAATTCGCCGACACATGAAAGTAGCATTTGGATGATAGTTAACGGCATACGTTTCCGAAATGTTTACCGGCTCACAAAGTTTCATGATTACTAATTCGTTTCGGCTTGAGGACTTTCGTCTACGACATTTCTTGGAATGAGTTTGAATAATATATCGCCCTTATTTCCAGATCTATTTAGATTATCTCAGAAGAATATACCTCGTAATAATTCCTTTCCATTTTCTAACTGTGCTATGTATAGGTCTATTATAACTTCGAACACTTTTTTTTTATATGCATAACAGTGTGTTTGCAAAAGTACTAATCGATGTAAATAAAACATATTTTATCACTTACGAACTTTTGTATGTCTTGTTTGTTGTCAATACGAGATTTTACTTTCAGTTTTCTTACAAGTTATTTAATGATTACTAATAATTTTTAAGATTCTTAGAATTTAAGATGTACTAGAATTTTAGAATTTCGCACTCGAAAACAGTACTCTATTTCGATATTTTCTAAACTAAATTGTGAATTAGTAATTTTCCGAAAAAAAGTGTCTCTCAGTATTAAAACTAAGATCTCATAGATCTTTTTTTAAAATTATAGTAAGATAAAAATGTTAAAGTAATTGTGTTTCACATTTCAAAAATGTTTAATTAATAAGGAAACCTTTAATTTTTTAATGTTCTTTTCATATGAAATCTAATTTTTTTCAGTAATGAAGGAACTCATTAACCTTTTATTATTATTAAAGATGTTAGAGCAATTTACTAGAGACTATAGATTAATGACTCTTTTCAAAAACATGCATGCGTTTCAAAAGTTCTTAAGATTTGATTAATGAATGGTCGTTGCAAATGATAGATGTATGAAAGTAAATTTTCTAGTTTGAAGTTACAACAAAAAAACTGTTTTAAGACAGTCATATGAATCAAATGACTAGGATGAAATAGATGCTGTACTAAAGGGAAAATCATTCTTTTATGTATTTAAAATTTATTTTTCCAATTTCATTTTCCATGCTTCAAATTCTCAATTCCACCATATAAGTTCCGAGATTCAAAATGTTAAAATTATTAATGATTTTTAAAAATAAACGCTATTTTTATCATCCTACAATAACAATATATAATTTACATTTATTATTTTATAAAGCTAACGAAATGTATCTTGTCAATCATTCCCTCAACTCACATTTTCTAAAGTTTTTAGATTAATATTTGATTTTTTCCATAATTTTTGGCGAATGATTGAGCTAAACATGTTTATTTTTTTAATTTTAAAGTCTTATTATCATTTTAATATCATTGCTTCAAAAAATCTTGAACCGCAGAAAAATGCGTGAAATGTATGTAACTGATTGTTTATAAATGAGAATTCCAACTTGCAACTATAATGAAAGACAAAAAAATAATACAGATTTGCTGTTCATCGAAAATCCACAATAACAGTAGGAAGTTTAAATTCAATAATTTTACAAGTGTTCAATATGAACCTTTCTTGAAATATAAACAATATTGATGTCTGTGCGATAACTAATCCCTCACTTTTTTTACTTATTTAGTATAAAAACTTGAAAGATTCCAATTATATGGGTATGCTGATAATTTACTTTTCTTTAGTGCTATTAAAAATAACAGGTGTTTGTTCCACCGTTACCAAATGTCATTTATGAAATTAAGATACCTATATATGTAGGTTTTCAAAACGTTACACCACACATACAGAAAAAATTAACGTGATGAATTACCGTACCACCTCAGTATTCAGTGATAGAATTCATACTGAACATCTATTACTGCATTAATATAAATATTATTCTTAATTTTAATTTAACAACAGTATTGCATTTTTCTGTTTTCTTTTCGTTTAATAACCATTCAAGTTTGAATAGCAATTATGACGCCTTGTATGATGGTGATTACAATGACTAAGAACATGCAAGCAACATTCTTTAAAATTTTCCTTTGATTTTTACTTTAAAATGTGTACTTGGTTAAATCTTTTGATGCCACTTCGGATATAATTCATAACCAAAATGCACGGTGTGCAAAATATGAATTCGTTAATAAATTCACGTGTATATATTTTGAAACCAACCATATCATGTTTTTAGAAAATAATAGAATTTCTCAGAATTTATTCCACCGGAAAGTATTCTTCAAAGAAGAATATTTATACCAAGACTTTTTGTATAAATATTCTTCCTTTTCTGAGTTACGGACACTGCGAGATAAGAAGATTATGGATTCAATCCTCTGGATTTTTAGAAACTGATAGACCGGTGTGCTTTTTATCAACGAATTATTTGCAGTTGAAAGATTTTCTATTATCCTTCCATATGAAATATAAATGTGAGTCAATTTCTTTTTCCAGAAAGAAAGACATCCTACTTCAGATTCTGCAAAAATAACTTATATATATTGATGTTAAATATTTTTTCTGCTTCATGTGATACTTAGGCGTCAAACAGTCACTTTGACCAACAAAAGATCCTATGTTTTCCCTTTGTTATGAATATTGGAGTCGGGGTCTTCTCAAATAATATGTGCTGCCACAATAAGCGAAATTTGAACCAGGACAGTTTTACTCAATTTGAATCCCTTGATGAGCAATTTTAATCATTGAATTTTGAGAATTAGGCTTCAAGATAATGCTGATTCAAGATGTATTCAATCGGTTTTCTGATGTTATATAAACATTATTTATATCAACATAAAACATTTTCATTGCACCATTAGCAAAAGATATTGTACAATATCTCCACGATGTTATGTGATCTTCTGAAGAGCGGCCAATATCGTGGAGATATCGAACAATGATTTTGGGCATTTTGTGGTAATAGGATAATTAAATATTTCTGTTTTTAATACAAAAACACAGTGACATTTCAAAGGCAATATTCATTCTTCGTAAATTTTGAAGTTTACGGATGGTCAAATAAACTAAAAATAACTGCTTTTGAAGTTTCCTGACTTAACAATAAGCTTCAATTTTTTTCTTCTACTTTCAAATTTTGAAAACGTTCAAGTTTTGAAAAATATGTATCATTTCCCAACAAATTTAGATTTACTTAATTCACAGTCTAATTAATGACCTAAACGTGGCTAAAAATGTGAGAAACAATAGAATGAAAGTTTTATTCATTTTTCGGAAGTTCATAAATTATTGATTAATTCATTATAATTTAACGGAATCGGGACTGTGAATTCGGTTCTGCATTAAATTTTATAAATACATGTTTTAAAAGAACATCTGCACTTAAATAATTTTCATACAATCAAGGAAGCTTTGCAAGATAAAGTTTGGAAGAGAAATGAATGATATCAAAATACTTACAATACACATTCAAAGGCCAATTATCTTGGACTGTAGGATGTGCCAAAACTGGATTTTCAGCCTTACAAGTAACAATTTTGCCATTATCGTCTATGGTTGGCCTTATATTCAGACTACTATATGTGATATTTTTGCTATTTGGTATAGATTCTTTCCCAGTTTGAATTCTTACGTTGTCCATCCACCAAGATATTTTAGCCACAGGGCGAGATCCAGAAGTTTCACAATGCAGTCTCACTTCCTCATCAACTTTCAAAGGTTTTTGTGGCGTCGTTATCTTAACATACAATGGTCTCACTTTAAAGAAATAAAAAAATACATTGTTAATTTATTTATTATTAATTTAATAGTTAATAATGTGAATAACAATAATTATAACATAATATTTTATAACAAAAAATCAAAGGATTGATAACAAAGTATAACGAGATAAAAAAAAACATTATCCATTATTTAATTTTTTAACCCTTTTTTTTAATTTTCAAACATCTATGAGTATTATTAAAACAATAAAGAGGTATTACTAAAGTGGCATAGATATATTGGAAATATCATTAAGTTACCTATTCTTCAACTACGATAAATTTTCAGCGTGTGATATTAAATAAGACTGCCATGATAATTAATGCAGAATTTTGTAGACAAAGTTCTTGCTTGGAAGAAATACACATATGTTTTGGGGGAATTTAGTATCTATATAATATAATTGCATAAAAATAGATTGAATAAAGTATATATTTGTACTTCATAGATATTTAGTCCTTAAATTAAAAGAATAAAATATTCCTCTGGAAAGTCAAGTTTTACAATAAATAGCAGTATTAATAATATATTTTTTATTATATGCATTCAAGACCTATAAAATAAAATGTACTGAAATGTAATTTATTTTCACATCAAATATAATTATGAAAAACGTGAAGAAAACCATTGGAATTTTATATATTTTAATGATTTCTTTATATAATTGTAATTTAAAAAAAAATTCTTATTATTTTTACATTTGGAAAGAAATTTACGTAAAATTTTAAAAATTGAAAATATTATTTATTAAAAATTATAATGCGAAATTTTTAAATAGATTTCAATAGTGAGACGGAAGTACTTTTTATAAAAAGGAAAGAGTGATTTGTTCGGGAATTCCCGAAACTTTCTAGGGCTTCTATTAAAGGTGTTATCTATTTTGGATCTTGGGCTGTAACATTTAAAAGTTCTTTGATTCGTATTATAAATAATAGAAAAAAATGTAGAGTCTATCATTAACAATCAAAATTTAACACAGAAATAAGTTAATATTATTTCATATCCAGTTCCCTTTACTGAAATCGGTGCGTATTGAGCTTATTGCATTTACATTCATGTGAAATCATGAATCAATAGAATATCAACCTCTAAACAAAATTAGTTCAATATTTGTTCTGAGCTTACACTTTAATTGTTATAATTGTCTATCAAATTTTATCTATCCAGTTTTTTAATGTTTTTTAAAGTGTCGTGCCCACTTGTTTTCCGATAGATAGGTAGGATGAGATGATTTCATTTAACAACATGTTTCTGTGAATGAATTACACTATAAAAATGGTAAAAATCTACCATGTTTTTCAAACCGTTCATAAAATTTGGTGGCAGTAATAAATTTCATGTAAAGGGCAGATACATTTCACCCATTTAGTGCAAACTGTTTTAGTGTTATTATGTCCAAAGATGCATGGATATAATTCCAAAAATATAGTTTTCAGATTGTAGTATATCTCAAAAGCCAAAATTTTGAATTCCAATTATTTCAGGATTATAATATTTTTCTTTATATCGTATACAAAAAAGCAAAATGAAACCATCTCATCCTACCTATTGATAAGAATATTTCTTAATTATTAATAGAGAAGAATCAATAAATTCAATAGAATTCATCTAAATAAATTTATTCAATTAAATTCTAGGAATATTTCAATTTCCAAGAATATTACAAGAGAAAAAAATACTCAGAATTCAAGAATAATTAATTCTCAGTAGAATATCATTACTCTTAATGAGCGATTAAAATTTTACAAACGTATTCTCAGCAAATGAAATATGAATTCACTCTTTAATCCTCTCATTCTTAAAAGCGTCTCTAAAATTATAACGCAACTATTAAAAAATATCCATCAATAAGACTTTTCTGTAATTAAAAATCTTATAACTGAATAATTTTTCAACAAATTCCTTACCGCTCTTTCAAAACTACATTAAAATGTAAAATATATATTTAAATAACTTCAGGATAAAGAATCAATATAGATTATAAATGACAAATTATTTGACAAGGAGTCAATTTCATGTCATAATTAATTATAAAAGTAATTATAAACTCAATATTAAAGTTCTGAAATTTTTTCTGTATTTTTAATGAGTATTATACATTTAAAAAAAATGAAATCTTGTATTTCAAGAAAAGCAATTAATAATAAAATTGTTTGAAAATTAGCCTGACCTTGAGTTTTCTAAGGATGTCTATTGCATTTTCATTCAAATACTGTTTTTAATACAAGATAAATTCCCTTCTGCAATTATAAGAATTAAATTTTGATTTAAATATGTTTTTCTTCTTTATGATCTATTCTGAGGCTTTTAATTTAAAATGTTTTTGTATGTTGAACATATTGAAATCCCAATTTCAACACTTTGGACACACTGTTAGAAAAATGTTTCAACATAATTTAAAATAATTCTTAACATTAATTTAGTGCACTTGTGTACAAGAAGAGTAACACCAAAAAGAAATGTTTCTTATTAAATTCCAATTTACTTATCTGAGATTACTACCAAAAGTCTCAGGTAGTTCATTTTTTATTTGTTTGAAATTATATTTTCTTTTTTTTTGGGGGGGGGGAGACTGTCTAGTATAATTATCTGTATTTTTGAAATTTACCCGTAGAATTATTTTCCTGAATTTATTTACTGAAAGTTCAGGTTGAAAGTGTTTTTATTTATTTACATTGTTAAATCATAATATAAAATACGTGTACTATCAAGTGCGTAATATAATCTAACTGCAAAATGAAAATGGTTTTGGAGAATTTAAGAATTTTCGCTAGCCATTATTTAACTCATAAAATTACCTCTTGCACTTTATTTTTTTTTCAGTAAAATTTAAGATCAAGAGACTTTTTATTCGTATATTCAATGTTCTCAGATTTAAAATTCACGTTTCGAATTAAAGTAATCTGGAAATAAAATTATATACTTAAAATAATTATTTTTACATATAACTAATAAATTTCTTCTGTTGTATAATGATTTCATTCATTAGTAAATTTTTATTTGAACATGAAATTTGTCGTTAGATAACAAATACGAATTGTTTAATGATAGGTTATCAATTATTTTGCAATAATGATTTTTTTAAAAATTATGTTTATTGACTTTAAATCAACATAATTGTCATGGATTTTCCGAAATTATTTCGTCAAATAGATATCGATTTATTTACAAGACAATCTTAGAAAAAAACACTTCCCCGATGTAAAAAGTCAAAGTTATATCATTGACTCTCCGACTCGCCCGATGACACACGGATCAAATACCAAATGACCTTACCGCCACTACAGCAAAACTGGCGGGAACTGAGGTTGAGTTCTTAGGGCCATCACCAGACACGGTACAACCTTTTCTTAAGGAAGTACGTCCCGGTATTGATGGGAGGAGCAGACTCAATCTTTTCGCGTACTCTACGGAGGACGAGAACTAACCACTATGTAGGAATCCCCTCATCCTCATATCTTCATTTCGAAGTGCGCCTTCCTGATAGGACTAATTGAGTCAAAGGGAAATTTCAAATATTCTTTTTTGATGCTATGCGCATTTTCTCTACAAATTGACTAGCCTACACAAAATTGTATTTGGTTTTCAAACCATACAAATATGGAGATAGGCAAGTGTAAAGCATTTATAAACAGGGGCATTGTAAAAAATCTATAACTATACATTTTTTAGATTCAAAATTATCAATTTACATATTTTCTCAAACGATATTATGGAAAAATGTTGACAACTGTGGAAAATATAACATAACAGAAGTTGGTAAATTTTATATTACATGGCATTTTCAATTCTGTCAAATGTCGTAAATTTGATGTAGACTCTTTAGATTTCATATAACTTCAAAACAGAAATTCATCAAAGTTAAGATGGGGGATCGTGGAGATCTAAAATTGCCTATTTATCTGTTTATAAGTATGTCATTATGTTTCAACCCTTGGTGAATAAATGCGAGATGTTGGAAGAGCACCATTTGACATTCATATAATATCACTTATATTAATTTGCAGTTGCAATTCTGGAACTGTAAAGCATTGATTTATGGTGAGATTAAAATCAGAATAATATCTTTAAACTCAATAAGAATATATATAACTTCTTTTCAACTGTTTAAACGAACAGAATGCTAGAAACTAACATGTCAAGACATTTTTTAATGATCATCCTGTACTTCTTTTAATGATATTGTAATGAAACATTTCTAACTTGGCACTAACTAAATGGCTAAGAGGTAGAATGCTATGAGCTAAAAGCGATAGTTAGCAAGTTCGTATCAGATTGCCGGGAAGTTCTCGAAAAATTGTTGTGATTTACTTTCTGTTATTTCTCGTTTGTTTTAGAATGTTCTTGTAATATCTGCATCGCTCTATATCTGGAAGTTTCGAGTCACATTGTATTGTGGGTAAAAGTTGATATTAGGTTTAGTTTCTTGAATAAAGTTTCGAGTTGAAATTGACTAGTGGTGTTTTTGATTTTAGCTAACATATGATTTATCTACTCTAAATTCCTTTAAGCTACAATATTCTTTAGAATCCTTCAGAGATCCTTTGTATTGTAATTTATAGCCATGAATAATGCTTCTAAGAATTGATCTCTAAGTATATCAGATATTACTTATTTTTAATCGATTTTATTTTCTGTGTAAAACATACTATAGTGTAGAATTTCAAAAGAAATAACACTATATGTATTTTATTATCAAAAGAGAATAAATTGTAAGATTCTGTAATATTATATAGTACTTCTTTGTGATATTATGCAGTGTTTCGATATAATATTTTAGAGTAATGAAAATTATAAATCCTATGGTACTGAATAAAGTAGAAATTTTTTCATTTATTTTTATTATTAATCAATATTGTACAGTATTTTGTTGTTCATTAAATTTTCCTTTATTTAATAATACTGGGCAATATTGATGAATAGAAGAGTAGAAGTATAGAGTAATTAGAAGTATAAGATTTACTTATTAACATATGAAGAAAAAGCTTTATTAACCTATTTTTTCCTTTCTCCATACAATGATGATATCTAGATAATCATCATTTCTCTTGTTTCTTCATTTTGAAACCACTCTGAATTTGAGAGCTGGAATCTTTCTCTCTTCTAATTTGAGTCAAGAATTGGATGTATAAGCTTTGTAATGGCAAAGGTATACAGTGAAATCTGAGTGTAATGATAATGTATATAGCGATATACTTGGTCATTACGACATTTCTACATCCCAAAGAGATTCCAATTTACTTAATGCATTTGTAGTCTGCATACTACTATAATCACTTGTTAACTATATCCATGGAAAGCATTAATTTATCCTCTTCATAAAATAAAGAGGGTATATAATCTGAATTTTTCCCTTGGGGAACTACATCCCATCATTGGGAATGTGAAACAAATAAAAGTTGTTTGTTTCCTTGAAGATTTAATTATGCTTTTGCTTTGACCCCTTTGTAGCAGTGAACCAAGAGCAGTAAAAAAATAACCATTTGGAAATGTATTGTTCCGAAGGTAAATTACAATTTACGAGCTAGAGATGTCAATGTAATGCTAATTCTTTATAGTCTCATCCTCTTTTGCAGTTGTTTATTTACTTTAATTTTTTAACTCACCACCCCATTAGATATGAAACTGAAGTTTGTATTTTTTTTTCATTGAAGCTTTGTCTAAGAGAAGTTTAATGAAATAATGTTAGCTGTTATAATGAATGCAAATGGAATGAAATGCAATGACTGACGATGAAATGTCAACCTTCTGCATGTATGAACTTGCGTTTGAAAGTCACTATTGTCAAGTTTATTTTAGGAGATAGCTTAAGATGTTATCTTTCTATTCTGAGTGGACACAATGCAAATTTTACCTTCGTAGTATGAGCGAAATTATTGTTTTTATTTAATGAAACTATTGACCTTACATAAATATTGCCATTTCAAAAAGAGTTAAAATTTATCTTTGAAAGACTGGCAACTGGACATTGAGAAGGAAAATATGGAATTACGTAATTAACGACAGCTTATTTTTCCTTTTACAAATATTATATATAATATTGAAGATTCTGAAGAAGTGTGTAGCAATCAAAAAAGATTTTAAAATGAACTATCGTGAACTATCCTAAGACCCGCAGGATGGGAAAAGAAAATGTGCCGTTACTAAATCAACAATTAAAAATTTAAAATATTTGAGATTTACAGGTAGCAATGGATGGGTTGTCACTTTTTGCTAATTTTACGGGATAATTAAGCCCTATAAAAATCGAAAAACGATTTTTTCCTTCCACCCTAATGTGCATGTTAGCACCATTTTCATCAAAACATAAGCAAAAAAAAATACATAATAATTTTTTCCTAAATAATTTATCCTTGTAATGTTCTTATAAAATAAGCTGATTTTATAAAAATAAAAGAGAGATATCTTCGTATATCCCTCTTTCATTCCCGTTTTCTTACTGTTGATATGAGAACATTTTCCATTTTTAAGTTCTTATGAAAATTAATATAAAGTTAACCTTTATAACTTTTTGTATTAAATCTGTCTATTACTTTAATCCTTTTGCAACAATAACTTATCTAGGTCCCTACAGCAACGTTATAGAAAGATTCAACTGAATTATGATAGTGAAGAGACATTTTGGAACTTCTGTTTGATATGAAATAAAATGCGAATTCCACATTTTAGTCGTTTTAATGAAATTAATTCTCTTACAGGTCCTAGCTGATAAAGTAAATTAAAATAAAAAAGAGGAAATACATTCATTCATGAGTAATATTTATTTTTGAAATCAATTTAAAAAGCTAGGTCCGGATGTTATTGCATTTAAACTTAGGAGACTCTTATTTTAGAAACCCATTACTTTTTAGGGTGGCGAATAGGCTTGATTTGATAACATTTGGCGCTATTAATTTCACATGGATATAAATAATGCATTTACGTAAAGCATGTGCTTGAGCTACTAACAAGTATTTGATAATATTGAAATTTCTTATATATTTTAAATGGTATATAATTGAAAATTTTTCTAAAATCTTTTTACTTGATCAGCTATGAATTTTGGTTGCCAAGATTTATGTATAAATTTCATTGAAAATGGAAAGCTATAGTTGCGAAAAATGTTTTAAGATGCATTAAAAAACAATATTTCATAATTTTTCACAAGTGTGTTTTCACACATTTTTTAAGAAATGAAAACTTATAGACTTTTTCCCCGAATATAAATATACATTTCAGTAAAAAAAAAATTCCGTATTTAAAAATATTATTATTTTTTGATAAAATAAATTAATTTAAATTTTAGAAAAATAACATAATTTTTATAAATTGCAGTTTCAATTGCAAAAAGAATAAGAATTAATGCACTTCTTATTTAGAAATATTTAACTTTTATTCTATAATTTACAAGAATAAATATTATTAAATACTTTTCAATTAGATGAGCTTAAATACATATTTGATTTACTAAAACAGGCTATTTTCTTATGAAACAAATTTATTTTTTGTCACTCATATTCTTTTGCAAGATTTTTCTTCTAAGCGAATTTTTAATTTAATTTTCTTCTTAACGAAAAAGCGAATCTTAATCTTCCTTACAGTAATTTTACAAGCAATTTATGTTTCTCATGTAAAATAAATGCCAGGATAAATAATTTAATAAAGCTAATAATAGTAATTTTTTGAAATTCCGTTTTTAAATGTATAATTTTTATAATATTATTAACTGTAAAACATTTATTAATATATTTAATAAATATTTACATATTGTTAATTTATAAAAACATACATTTTCAAGAAATATTTTGTAATTTTTTTTTCAGGAAATTTTTGTCTTGGAATTTGATTTTAAATCGTAAATTGTATTTAATCTGTCTTCCAATCAGTATATGAATGTTATTTGTTTTTTATTTCATTTATTTAAACATTTCAATTAACAACATCAAACCGTCACTGACTGTCGTCAAACTGTCGTTAATTTAATTCATAATTTTTTGAAACAACACACTAGTGAAACTAATGTGGTATGAGATGTATTTATTCGGTGTTTTATATTTTACAAGAATAAACTACAAGAAAAAGCTGCTATAAATGTTTGTAAAAGTAAAAATATTATGGAATTTAAACATAATATTAATGGCTATAAAAATATTAGATATGTTAGAGTCAAATATAGATTTAGACTAAAAAGCACTCATTTGATTTTTCTAATAATTAATGAACTCGTCTTCGTTTATTATCACTATAATTTTTAGAAGAATAGAATATTTCTTTCTTTATATATTTTAAAAAGATTATTGCCAATAATAAATGCGATTTTGGAAAGAATTGGCTGATTTGCAACATACTATTTATGTATTTATACATATGTTTAAATATTTATTACATACTTTTTTGAACCGGTATTTTACGATCTTGGTCCTAAAGAATATTAATAAAATTCAAGGAAGATATAATAATTCAAAGGGAAGGAATGAATTTGCAAAGGAAAAATGCCTGAAAAAATGAAATTATGCACGATATGAAAGTATCAAACCATATAACAAACAATAAAAAATGTTTCATTGTAATGATTCCTGAGTGGTATGGTGAACGATTTCGAAAAAGGGTTAAGTAGTCTGAACACCAGGCATTGGGAACAATATTATATGTATTTACTTGAAGTAAATTATAAATATGGAAAAAAATAAGAATTATATTACTAAACAAGCATCTGTTATTTTCTTACGTCATTGGTTCACTCTTCCTCTTAACTTTTTAATAGAATTGCAGCTTTTTTTTTATAATAATCTGTGGCATATCATACCGACATTATGAAAATCTTATTGTGACGCACAAACAAGAACTTTTTCAAAATAATAACCAGATAAATAATGAGGAATAGATTGTCTCAAAGAATAATCACCATAAATCATATTTGCGATCATCAAGACAAAACAAAAATAAATCTTTATTATTTTATGACTTATTTGCTTAACAGTAATTACCACTTACGGTTCAGGTCTATTTTGATGTGTTCCACCAGAGGCCGTGTGAGATTTGTGTTGGATGCTTGACAAGTAAGCTCCACCAGAAGATCTGTCCGCCGAAGCTCCAGGATGACGAGTTCGTTCCTGACGTAATTTTGGGAAGCTCGATAAAACGTGTCATCTAACAGCGATCTGTCACGCCACCACGTTACCGAAGGTGATGGATCGCCTGCAGCGAATAAAGAAATTGCATTAAAGTAACGCCTCAATTATGAGATCAGTAAAAAGATTTGATGACACGGACATAAACATGTAACAAACAAGAGGCAAAGAACATAGAGGGTAATTTATTAGACAAAGAGGTGGGCCTGACATGCGCTGTGACTATCGGCTTTGCAATTAAGAAGGCAAACATGGCATGCAAAACAGGCTTGGCATTCAATTTTGATACATAAAGAGATATATTGTCGATGGCAGGCAGTTAAAGAATCAATATGTATACATATTTTTGACGGCAAGATAATAAAGTCATTTTTTTTCGTTCTAAAATTGACTGGTTTTCGATTTCAAATAATTTCAAATTAGTTTATTTTGTTAATCAACATTTATTCTTATTTTGGAATCGAAATTAAAATCCTGCTATTAATAAAACGTACAATTTTCTTTCCATCTATATTGTTTTCATTAACAATTTTTTCAAGCTATTTTATCTTTAAGAAAATGTGTATAATTTTCAATTGATTAAACTCAGTTAAGCTATCAAAAGAGCTCAGTATAATATATTACGATATGACTTATAAAACAAACAGGAATATTTAAGTATATAATGAATTGATTAAAATTTCAAAAGATGCAGCTTAAAAACAATCCTTTATATCTAGAATTTATTTAACGGTTTAAATGTTTAACAATCTTAAATTCACGTAAAAATGTGTTTTGATGAAATGGGATTCTTGAACAATGAATTCCTACTGCATGTGAATTTAAAAGTAAGAATTATATTAAGTGAAATCTAAATAATTTGAAATTGAACTTAAAATCATTTTCACAACATCATTTTTTGAAGACGTAAAAATACATTAGTTAAAATTTTAATTAATATTATACAAATTCATATGCTATTATTTTTTCTAAATGTTTGCTTAGTTGATTAATATTCATATTAATTTTCAAATTTAATTTTTAAGTAAATTAATATGTAATTAATATAATGTTATTAAGTAATTATTAATTTACAGCATTTTTATATATATTATACTTATGCAAGTATTTTCCTTTAAGAAAAATATATTAAATAGACAACCAAACTAAATAATATATCTATCAAAGGACAAATTAATTTGTAATTTTAAAAACTAGAAATTAATTACTATATTCCTAAAATGTGTATCAAAGTAGTATTTTTTAAATAATAGAATATTTTAATTGCAGTCTCCATTATAAATTAATGAAATTCAATTCTATTCAATTCATATCTCGGTTTATTAATGAATTCTCCATTTGCTTCAATTGGCTTAGCTGAATACTAATTCTAATTAATTTCCATTGCAATATCCATTATCAGTCTCCGTAAATACATTTGGAAAAATCCCAATAGAAAATATCAGCCAAGCGTTAAAGAGGGCAAGCGTTTATACTGTTTCGAATCTCGTGGTTAATAAATAAATCCTTTTAGTAGAGATTAAAGAACGCTGAATTGAATCCGAAAGTTAGTGCGGAATTTCAATTATTCCCGACACGCTAACATCGATTACCTCATCAAGGCTAATGATTAGGTAATCTGAATGGCAGAGATAACCTCTTACCTCCTTCTGCTTCACAAAGCAATGAGAGATAAGCTCCTTCATCGTAAGGTCCAGCTAAGCCCTTTAACCTTTGTCCTCGGTCGTCCATTATCACAACAGAGAGGGGAGGGACTGCAAGAGAGAGCAAACATGTAAATGGATTATCTAATCATTTGCTTAAGGCTATCTAATAAAAAAAGAACATGATATATCTTTCCGCGATGTAGACCCCCATTCCTGGGATCTCATCGATTTTAGATATACATTATAAATTTTCTCCTTTATATGAAATTACTACCATAAGAATTTTTTAAATTCCAATTATACTCATAAACATGTTTTTTTCCTTGACTTTATTTGAGATTATAAAAAAGGGGCGCAGTCTTTTGAGTGAATAAATTAGAAATTTCGATTTAATTATATAGAATATTTCAATACTTTTTTAAACAAATAAAAATCTTTCCCAAAATGGTCTAGGGTAAAATGATAGATTGTTTATGAACAGATAAATAATATATATATTGATTTTAATAATAATAGTTGATAATTTTGAAGTATTTTATAGTCATGGCAAATCAAAGCTAAAAAAGTTTAGAGATACAAGCATATTATAATCTAATGTATTTAGATACATATATATTTGAATAAAAATCCATTGCATTAATGAAACTCGGGTTTTGAATCGAACGCTGTTTGATTTTTTAGAATTCATATTTTATCAAGAATAAGTTCGTACGTCGAGGTACTGAATATTATTATTTTTAAACAATATAATTCATCAAAAACATATATTGGCTCTAACTGTAATTTTCAAATTTTAAATATAATTTCAAAAAATATAACTATTAGTTAAATTTCTAAAACTTCTATTCCAATGTGTATTCATACTAATATTAATTTGATAATAAAAATAAAATCCGATAATCATATTTAAAAATACTTATATTTTTTGGTTTTATTTCTTTTTGTTGAATTATTAACTTTTTATTAATACAGTTGTTTCAAAATTTCCATTAACAAGTACAGAAATAGAATTTGCCAATTTTCTTCTCATCTTTTCATCATCAAACAAAATGCTCTTAATGATAAAACAAGGTAAGTTGGAAAACCAATAAGACGATTGTATAACTTATAATCATCACGTGCATTGTTGCAACATCGAACATAGTAAAAATTATGTTACTGTGTAACATGCATTTCTACTAGAATGGAGAAAAAATAACTGAATTTTTTATATCTAGTTTTTATAAAATATAAAATTGACTAGGCTAACTCTATTGATCTGAATAGCAGGCTGTCCACGTGCCATACCCTGTTCTACTGAAGATCCAGCGTGTAAGCGGGAAAGTTGCACGAAAAATTCGACAACATGGGACAGATATTATCTCATTAGTGTAATGCAGAAGTTTAGAGAGGGAGGTATGGTTCAGATATCTTCCCTTCACTAGACTGAAGTTTTTTTCAGAACTACGCAGTCCATCACAAAAAAGGTAATCCAAAATTAATTACAAATAAACTGGAACTTTTGTACAAATTCAAGATACATTAGGAGGTTTTTAATTATTACCATTAGACAATTAGAGTGAAGTACACTGACATAATAAGGATGACAGGGGAAGTTAAAATCTGTATTATGCTATTTTATTGTAACAAAGGTAAATCCTGACGCTGTCGTAATTTTTAAAATTGCTTTTTGGTACGAACTTAAGAATGTCATTCAAAATATTTCTTTTGTTGGTGGGCATGATGTGACATATCCTTAGCCTGTTTATTTTTCATGAGTCACAAATATTTGCATGATAATATTTTGATTTACTTAGAATCTCTAAACGGATAGCAAAGTATTTTATTATTATTTTCTCATTGTAATGATTATAGTAGAGCATGGGTATTGTAAGAATTTATACGATTACGTATTATTTTCCTAAAAGCATATAATATTATTCAATAATATATGTTGATGTATATAATCGAGGAACATTATATGATGCCAAACAAAATTGTTTTTAACATATTTTTTTGAGCTACTTCAAAATGTATTGACATCAGGAATGCGAATGAAATGTCAACAACAAAATAATTGATACATAAATTAATAATTAAGTAACAGCATTGGAAAAGAAATTATTTTTCATGAAAAAATTAAATGGTACTCAACTATGAAAATGTGTTTACCAATGATTTACGATGCGTCATTTGAGTATCAAAATAACTTATTCTCTAGTAAGTAAAATGAAAAAAAAAATCTACTAGTAGAAAGATTTTTAAAAATATGCTTACTCTGTATGTTGAGCTTGACAATTCTAGTCACAGTTCTAGATCTCCTAAATTCTATGTTACACCGATAAACACCTTCATCTTCTGCCGCGACAGAATCTAATCTAATTGTCGGTGGCAATTTTGTCACATCAAAATAAGATCTGTCAGCGTATTCCGGCACTGTAAAGTGTTTTGGATTGTCCCTGGTGCCTTTCCGGAAATCCACTGTATAAAACGGCACTCTCTCCTGCTCTCGGTACCATAGCATCAGAGATACAATTTCTGGGTCCTCAGGGAGGGTGAAGTTGCAAGGCAGATGAGCGTCGCCTCCCGCCACCGCTTTGTACTCGGGGATCGGCAGAGATACTGAAATTAGATAAGAAGCAGAAGTTTTTGGATAAGTTGCATGAGATCTCATTTCTGTGAGAGATCAAATTAAAGGAGTAAAATCTAAATTAGTTTTGCCCAAACTTTAGCAGATAAAGCGATTGTTTACATCCTCTTAAATTGATCCTGAAGTCGGATTTCGAGGAAATGAAAGTTAATTTGTTGTAAGGTTGTAAGTCCTATTTTAAAGTATCGAGTGCATGTTTTTGAATTCACTTGACCTGAATAAAATGGAGTTAATGCAAATCAAATTACTGGTTTTAAAAAGATTCATTAAGTTAATGTGGAACCATTGTTTTCTCCAATTGAAATATTTTACTTATTTCTATATTGGAATTAATTAATAAAATCAATTTTATAAATATATACTTTCTTCAGGGATTAAAAAGAAGAATTTATTCATTTTTAAATAAATTGAAACATTTAAATATTCATTTACAATCCATTATCACTAATTTTATAAAATCTTGAAATAATTTTTGAAAAATCTCAACCAGGCGGCGTCCTTTGAATACTTAGTAACCTTATGCACCAAATTTAAATTAATCAATTAATTCAAATTAATTTCTGAAATTATTAGCTATATTTTCATCAAAAATGTAGAATTTCGTAAATCTAACATATCAGAGTATAAGTACAGCTCAATTCCAAAATTTCATCTTTAGAGTGAAATAAAAAAAAAAACAGTGTAGGAAAAATACATCAGAAAAATAAATCCACATTAATAAGATCCTGTTATTTCAAATAAAGCTCTTTGGTTATTTTTAAGATCGTTTAATTGTTGATAGTTAAAGCATTAATGAATTATTTTGCTAAAAATTCAATTATTAAACATTTGAGAGTTTCGGATTTTGAAAATAAATGTCATTGTTTGTGCTATAACGCGAAGGTTATTTACTAAAAATTTTCAATCGCACAATATTCGTGGGTTTTTGTATTTATTTAAATTAGCTTACAAGCAAATTAGTTTCATTTGTAGCAAGAAATTACTTAGAATTTATTTAAATATATATTAATTGTTTCATCGGCATGGCTTGAAATTTCATTTGTAGGAGGTGGACCGAGAGGGGGATAAGAATTATGTAGGACTGCATGCTTGAGACATGATAATTTTAATATTTATGCCGGAAACCAGCAGAAACTATTTAAATGATTACATAAAATTAGATGCCTACTTAATGCTTCTATCGTCTTCTAATGTAGAAATTTTTAATGTTAAACATTTCACCTCATTTTAAAGAAAACATCATAATAACTGTATACGTTAAAGTTATATATATGAAGAAAATTTCTTCAAGGGCATTTCATTTATTTCATTCTAATTAGGATAAACGCCATAATAGTTTTATTTGGTTAACCCTATACAATATGTTTCGCTTCAAATGATTACAAAAACGATATTATTAAAAATTATGATAATAATTTTGTGAGATAAAAAAGTTTATTCATATGAAATTAATTATTGAAAAACTTTTTCATATCGAAAATGGAAATAAATATTTTTTTCCATCATTATCTGCAAGATAATTGCATATATATTTGAAATCGCATTATGCTAAATCATATTAATATTGCTTGAACTAAAATAAAATTAATAAGCATCTAATGAATTAATTACTAAGGGTAGTATAGTCTAATTTTATTATACAAAATAATGGTAAAATTGTCAATATTGAGATAAATGTATATTTTCTAGTTAAAAATCAAATGATAAAAAATTAAAATTAAAACTTTTCAGTAAAAATGTTATTAGTTATGAAATGAAAAATATTCTACACTAAATCACGTTTAGATACTATAATGAAAAAGAAAACCAATAACTTCAGAGAATAATTTTATATCTAAGAGGTAATTAAGTAATTAGTGTTTTGAGTTTTTAAAAAATGCCGAAAATAGAATTAAAATTTCACTGGAAATTTTTCAAGATTCTAATCACTTAGCAAAGAATACCAATAAAATTAAAAAGAGCGCTTAGAAAGCATTAAGGCTTATATATTGATAAACAGTTCAGGTCAATACATTCCTATTAATCTAACAGACATGAAAGACTCAATTGATGGTCATTAAACTTATTCTTTTGTTAAAAGGGGGACTTTTTGTTTCACGAATTTCCATAAACAGTTTTAAAAAGTCCTGTTTATGCTATCTGGTGTGACTTACGTTTAACTTTTAATATCTGCAAAATTAGTACCTTCCCATTTAGTATAATTTATTAACGCAGTAATTAATTTGCCGATCGAATAATTATAATATCTAGTAAGAAATGTTTACTGCTTTTAAAAGTTTTTAGTGTCTCTCAGATAACATATTGCATTGGTTTTTACATACCGAACGTTTCTATTAATATCTAACTAAATTTCTAAGTAATTATTTCTATATATTTTCTATATGATTTCAATTATATTTATTATAATAGATAATTTTTGCTTATTACTAATGAAATACAAAAGGAATGTAAACAATTTGACATTTTTAAGTAACAAGTCTATTTAATACGTAGTACCAAGTTCCAAATTTAATTTGGTATTATTTCCAAACTATGTATAATTCAGGAAACAGCACGAGTAATTAGGTTAAATATCATTTGCATCATTGATACTTAACAACAAACCATGAATTTTAAAACGAATTTTAACAGAAATATTTTCTGTTATACGAAAGAAAAAAAAGGCTTTTTTCAACCTTGCTTTCATTTTCTGTGTATATTTCAAAATTGTTTCTTAAATTATAACTGAAAGTCCCTTGATATTTGAGCCCCTTGTTCCATTTGCATAAACAGACTTCAATGAAATAATTTATCACAACAACGTCATCGTCTCCAGATACTTTAATAACTGGGTTTAGCTTGTTTAATTAAGTGTGGATTACGAAATGCATTTCATAATTAGTCAAGCATATGAATTGCAAATAATAAATTGCTACGAGTGTCACGTTCTCGAGCATATAGCCTATTGCGTGCATTTCTACAACGTCGTGGCTTCTGAAATTAACAATAATTCTCTTACAGACCATATTTCATAGACTCTGAAAGCTCCATTTATTCCTAGCATCATATGTTTCCAATACGTGCTTTTAGAATGTTAATTTTAGGTTCTGGAAATCCATCATGCTTGCCGTCGCCACTCATATTTTAGAAGCATATAAATTTTGCCCCGGAATTAATTGAGTTACTTTTTCTTCTCTTTCAGTAAATTGTGTTTGGCTTCATTATATCATCAACAATATAGTAAATTACTGAACTCGCAAATTATTTATAATTTAAAATTTAAATTTCAATGTACAATTTTACAAAATTTTCGCACGCAAAAAAGAAGAGAACTGGGAAGATTAAGTCCTTCCTAATTTCTAAAGGTTACTTAGAAGTGGTAATTGGAATTAGTAAAAAATTTTTGTCATCTCATAACTCTTTTTTTATAATTGTAAAAAAGTGCCAAAATTAACCCATGCAACCAAGAATGGAATAATTTTTTTATGAAATATAATTGTATGAAAATTTGCAAAGAATTTTTCTTAGACTTCCAATTAAATGAAAATGAATGTATCTGTTCGAGAATTTAGAAATTGATTTGGATGTTAGCCATATTATTTCATGATAATCAAGTTTTAAAGGCCTATGAGAACAAATGTTAAATAGCGTTGGAAAACGTATCATGAAAACAAGAGAAGCCCTAGGGTTTTTTTTAACTTGCAAAGAGAGCTCATGCTGAAATTCGCAATGATAAGCGATATACTTACAAATTTTTAAGTAGGAATTTGCAACTTAAAAATGGTTGTCTTTGTGTAACAGTTTTGATCTGTAAGTTATTTTATTCGGGACAAGAGATTGATGTTCATTCAGTGCTTTAAGAAAAATTTCATTTTCGTTGTAAAACAAGAACTTCTAACAAACAATTTAACTGTATAATTTTTTTATATTTCCCTACCAGTAGTGTGATGAATTAATTTCTAAATACTAACTTTAGATTTATTTTATCTAAATTTACATGCTTTCCTAAAACCGTGCAGAATCCTAACAAAGCTTATAATTTTAAACCCACGGCAAATTATAAAGAGGAAACTTTTGCAATGTAGAAGGGGAGGATTCTTCATTCAGCACATATTTATTAAGTCCCATACATTCCGGATCTTCTGTTAAATCACAACCATAATCTACCGGTCTACGGTGTATTATCTTTGTGGTATAGAAGAAATATTAACGCCAGGCTAATGCAGATCTTCAACATATTAACTGTGTAATTTTTACAATGGCCCACACAAATAAGTATAAAAATGCATTATTCAAATCTATTTGAATTGCCCTAATGGGATTATTGAGAATGGATTACACTACTACGTTTTTAGAAAATTAATTTTGAATTATTAACGATTGGAAAGTTGTGAGATAATTTTTTGATAATTTTTCTTCCAAATATTGATACAATAATAATGATTGATAAATGATAAATTGCGTCGGTATTTCATGTTTTTTTTATCTCCATTTAAATATAAGAAGAATGAGTTTATTTGAATACGCAATAAATACGTGTAAATAGCGTTGTGCATTTTATTATTTGTACTATGTGTACTAATAAAATGCTCTTTTTAACATTACTACAAGCAGATAACTTAAGATCATGTTTTTATGAAAGGACTCTTAATTGAATGATTGTAATAATTTATTTAATTTCGAGGCTAAATGAGACATGCATTTGTGAATATAAATTATTTATTTTAAATGTAATTTACAATTACGTTCCATTTGCTAGACTAATTTATCGACTGTTCTAGATGGATAATGAATTCTTTCCAAAATTCATTATAGTCAATCTTATCTTATTATGTTATTAAAAATTAAGATGAACTTCTATTAATCCTGCCTTTCAACAAATTTAAAAGCAAACATTTTGTATAGAAAACCCCCTACTTTCTATTAATTTCAATTCTAAGGAATTGTTACAATTTTTACCGAAAGAATCACTAGAGGAGAAAATAAATATAAACATCAATGTTTGTCAAAATAAGTACTCAAATACATTTCAATGGGTTTTGTAATGTCTCAATGGAAATATTTCTTAAATAAATTATCTGTAACATTTATTAATGCACTTTAGTTTTTATTTTGGTAATTTTCTTTTCATAAATTTGAAAAAATGCAATTAATGATTTCAAACTTAATTCTGAATGCAAAAACATTTACATAATATTTTCATTTAATTTTTTTTTAAAACAGTTTAAATGTAGCTGCTAAATATATTGAGAAAAATTTATAGTGAACTTATTTAAAGAACATCTCATTTATTCGTTGAGAATTTCAAACCCAAGCGAAATTAAAACTTAGATACAATTAAGAAATATTTTTTATTGTGTTATTGTTGATTTCTACAACCATTCTTTCAATTTTTCATGCAACGATTGTCAAAACTCTAAAATATATTTTACATTCTGAAAAACATATTGAGGCAATATTTCATTGTAAACTCTTTTTTTAAAAGAAGAAATTTTAACTTTCAGTTTGAGATACTGAGAAAATACTTTGTTGCTAACAAGCGAAACATATTTTAGCTCTTCGAATGTTTGATAAGAAAATAAATAAAGATCTATGTTTTGATGCCAGGGTATAAAGATTTATCTATCTAGAGACTATACCGTTTCGTTTAAAGTTCGTATGATGATGAACGCTTAGAAACAGCAGAGTAACGTTTCGCTCATTAGTCACTCGAGTGGTCCCATTCCAATTAGCCTTGATGAGCCTCAAGTTGGCTTCGATGACCTTAATCACTTTGCTTAACTGTTCTGGAAAGGCACGTCTTTTTCAATAGTGAAGAGACAGTTAAAGTCAATAGTATTATTCACAAAATATCTTTCAACAGTCATCTAAATCATTTGTTTAATGTATTCATCTTCTATTTGTATCCATAGGAAATTGAGATTTCATTTGTATTGATTTTCATTATACTATTTTTTACTTTTTATTTAATAAATATAAAATGATATATTATCTTATAATGTGAAAGATTTTGTTATATATTTTTTATTTAATGTATTATTTTTATTATATTTAACTTTAAAAAGTAAAAAAAAAAAAGTAAAAGGATTGCATTAATATATTTTTATTTCTTCCTCTAATCCTTAAATATTATTTTATCTTATGGTGTGAAATATTTTATTTAATTTCATGCTTACTTAATTATTTTTAGCTTGTATGACTTTAAGAAATAAATCTTATTAAAAAATATGCATTGATAATTTTAAGGTCAAAAGAATTTGTTTCTAGAATCATCCAGTTAATGGCAATTCTTCCTTTAATCCTGTAGGACGACATGTTTATGGTACAGAGTAAATAATATCAAATAACATCGTTAAGATATACAACGCTTTTATTTACATAGGGTTTCTGACTTTTTTTATGATTCTGAAAAAGCCTCAATAATTTCTGTAACAGTAAGAAAAAATTAATGGAATCCATTTGGATAAATAAATATATTTCGAAAATACAAATATTATTATCGTCACATAAAAAATGTTAAAGATTTTCTTTTGATTATAAAATTGTTTTATAATCAGACTTCATTATAATAAATTTTAGTAAAAAAAGAAGTGAATTTAAAATAAAAATATAAAGAAGGGAAATCTGGTATAATTCGGTTACCCAGATTTCCATTTGTAGAGGCAAACACCATACAGCGGTACACAAACTTAATTTAATCCTAAATAATTTTGATTTGATGTAGTAAAGAGTAGATTTTTTAATTAAAGCTAATAAAAAATAAGCATAATTTTTTGTTGAAATGTGTTGAAGATCGAAGCAATAAAATAACTTGTAATTCGAAAATTTAATTTTATTATTTTGAAAAGTAAATATTTTTTTATTATTTAGGACTAAAATTTATTACATAGAAATTATTGCTTATAGACAGGCGTCTAAATTAAATATAATTCGCGTATATTGTTTCATAAAAGAAATGTCATTTTTCTTAGAAATGATCTCCGACAGCTGTATAAAAGCATTGAATAAAGATAAAAAGTTTATAACTTCCATCTATATTTCTTAGATGTCATTTTCAGAAGGGGCCTTTTAAATTATTAGAAATATATTAGTTGTTGACATCAATTCGAATGACTAAGTATTCTAATAAAATCTTTTGATGAAATTCTAAATGGCTCTAAGCATATCTGTTGACGTTTTGGGCGTTCTGTTACAAAGCAATTAGTATGATTTTAGTTGACATGGACGAGAAATTTTATGTTTCATATATCTCTGCTAAAATAAATGTATCGGAATGAGATCCTATGTGTGCGAGGGATATGGTATTTCTTCATCCTAGCCATCCATTTACCAGAATTCCATTAATATAGAAGCTCTTCAAATGATATAAGTGTGGAGACGTTTCATTCTGCTGGAAGTATCATTCTTCATTCTCTAGCATTTCTTGACTGATGGCAAAAAACTGTATTGTTACAAATTTAAGTAAACACCATGACTTACGTTATTCTCTAAGGATAGAAGTTCGATTAATCAAAACACTAAATAACTACTCGGCTCAGTGTTAAAATGTGATAAGTTTATGTCACGTTCTGTTGTCAAATAAGGATTATCCGTTACCAAATTGCTATAATCATGAAAAATGATTGAGCCATTATTTATGAAAAAGTATCTTTATGACACTAAAAATCGTATTTGTAGGAACTGTATAACATATTTTTTAAAAATCATTTTATTTTTCGCGTGTATATATTTAATATTAGCAACAAATTATTTTAAAAATTACAAATTTTAACTTGCAGATACAATTTTCACGCCAAATTATTTTAAACTTCTTTAAAAAGCAAACTTCTTTAATAGCAAATAATAATATTGATGGCAGTTCTGATTGCGCCATCTGCTCTAATAATCTAATCAAATTTTAAATTTAAAAAAATTTTAAGATATAATATTAAAAACTGGCAATTTGTAAATAAAACGAATCTTCACTTCCAAATCTTTTGCCTGAAGTAATTAAGAAACATTTCACTCTGTTTTTACTATCAGGTGAGAGCATGATGCTATTTTGGTCAGGGAAGTATGAAGTTCTTAATGAATGAAGAATAAAAAGCAATTTTCATTTTCAATTTTTTTTCTTCGTCAGTAAAAATGTTTTGGAGGTCTCGTCAATCTTGAAACAGAGTGAGAGAGAGAGAGGAAAAAAGGCACACACATGAGCATTACATCAAATATTTTAAACCAGATTCTAACATTTCAAAACTTTTTTTGTTAGCAAAAAAGTTTTGGAGTCTTGTTGATCTCGAAAGAAAAAAAAAAAAAAAAAAGAAACATCGTAGTTTTGTAAAAGTTGACGCATGCGCATTAATATAATCACGAGATCGAAAGATTGTTCTCGCATGATAACTTGAAATTTGGGATAGTCGAATTTCATTTTCTTTCCATTTTACTTTTCTTTCTTAATGAATATTTTCAACAAACTTATGCATAGTTAAATTCCTAACATATGGTTTGGATTTTTGCATAGATCCCTTTCACCACATATGGTAAATACGAAGATCGAAACTCCATTTTACATTTTCTTTTTCTTTAAAAAACGTTGTAATATTCAACAATAACAAAAATGTCTTCCAAAAGGAAACTCTAATAATGTCAACAAAGAAAATTTCCAGTGGCGATTTTCAATAAACGAATTTGAGTGAAGGGTAAAGAAAAGGAAAAAAAGAGTAATGTGGTGCAATATTTTTTATTATCTACTGAGCTGCTGGAGACTACATGGAATTTCACTCGAATTAATACTTAGAACTGATTTTATTCAAGATTCTAACTACAGATAATAACGAAGTAATTGACATTAGAATAGATAAGAACAATAATACACAGTATTAAAACTCTTTCCATCAAATTAGAAAAACATAATAAACATCACTTGCATTTGAGTTTTGAACAATTTTTTAAAATGATATATTGCAAAATGACAAATGAAGATAATCATATATTAATTCCTAAAATCTTTATCAAAATATAATATTAAATACTCGTGTGTCTGCATGTATATGTAATTCATCCATTTTAGGATTCTATAACATGTTCCATGAGTTGTGACCATTTGGACAGTCATTGATCAATGGTATTATTGATTAAATGATTGATAAGAGGGATACTAGGTAAATTTCAAACTGCATGTGGAGAAAGTAAAAGCGTTTATTTGCAGAACAATGCTGGTTACTCTCTTAAAGACTTCAGAATTATATAACTGTTTTTTCATTATATAATCAAGTCAAACAATATTAGACGGTGGATATTAGTCTCCATTTTAAATAAATTTTACGGAAGCATTATAATATCTTTCTTTTACATTAAATTTTACTCAAGCGTACTTTGTTTTTTAGTTCTGAGTGAAAATCAAAAATGAAACCCATTAATAAGAAAAAAAGGTATATATTTACATTGGTGTTGAACCAAAGATTACTATTACTTATCCTTCAACTATGATTGCACATACACTTGAAAAACTTTATTGACAACATTTTCCTTAAGATAGACAAAAACATTTATCGGAACTCCATTTTTAAACTCTATTTCTAATATGCTTAATAACAAGCTAATGATTGTAGCAACAACACATACAGACTTTAAATTAATCGTTGACGCCTTCTCTGAATAAATGGATTATTTTAAATATTACATTATTTTAGATTTAAACTTGTAAAAAATTAAATAATTGATTTTAAATTCGAATATTTATAGCGAAAAATATGATTATATTTTTGAATTAATTAATAAAACCATTGAATTGGAAATAAAAATTGATCCTTATTTTCTAATGCAAAATAAGATTGAAATTCGGATAAAATATTTTTATTTTTAGATAAGTAGAGTTTTACAATAAATACATTTTAATTACATTTTTGTGATATAGTATCTATTTTACTTATCCAATCAATAATCCTCAAGTTAATCGTTTTCTGTTGATTGTAATAAAATAATATAGTGTTCATATTGCACGTTTTTGAGAGCAAAATCATATTAAATAACTAAAAAATTACTGCAAGAAGTTTAGTTGTAATTTTAATGTTTTTACAATCGCAGTTATTTTCAATGAATGATGTAAAATAAATTAAAATAAAAGTTAATTAATATATTCACAATTGTGAAAAGTGATCAGTTATAATCATCATACCAAGAAAATGTTTAATATAAAATTTAAAAAATAATTTAGTGCTTTAGAAGTAGTCATAAATACTATTCATTGCAGTTTAAATATTTATTTGCAATTAAGTTTATTGCTGTTAAAGAAAATCATTCTCTCCCTTTACATTTTAAATTTTAAATTAAAATAAATAGTTTTAAAAGAATATCTTGCTAATATCTTCAATATTTTGGCCAAACAGAAATTATTACCGTCATTATAAAAGAATTAAAGAAAACATTTCTTTAACAATGAAATTGAACCCATTACTCAGTAAGAATTGAAAATAATTTAAGCTCTTAAAATAACAACAGCAAATGAAACAATCTTCATGAGAGCAATTTCCTATAAAAGCAATTTCTTCCTTGGGAAGTGCTGATATTTTAGGAGTAGTCAAACTATATTATGTTAAATTCGTAGATAAAAATGACGGACAAAATAAGTATAATCTTTAAACAAAAGACTTAAAATTAGGTGTCGTAAAATTCTGCTTAAAGCTTATAATATTCTGTGTTAGAGAAAGGACTGCACACATACCACTAATGTTAGACAATTTTGAACTATCTTGTCGGCAAAGACTTGCGATGAGCCGCAGTTAGGAGGAGGAAATTACATCATGCCGTAATTTTACGGGAGTCAATGTGAGGATATTGAAGTCATTACTTGATTGAAAGGTTCAGGACCACTTAGTTGTTCCAAATGATGATAGGGCCTCCAAAAAGAATCGTTATTAACATTTACTTTTCCTTTTAATATCGCCAAAGAGAAGGTTATCTTAGAAATAATGTTTAACTCTCTCGATCAATTTACTAATTTACTGAAGCCCTGTTAAAAATAAATAATCATGTTAAGTAATTCGGGGTGAAGTGTTTTACTAAATTCTACAAATGAGATTTGTGAAAAATGTTTAAATCGTCGATTTAATCCTCAAACTCAAGATATTTCACTAACGCTAAACTCTTGGAAACAAGTCTGAGATTTATTTCATATTAATAGAAGTACTTAAAAAACTGAGATTCGCTTTTTTTCTGTAAAATTACGGGTTTTTTCAGAGAAAGTATTTATATATGAATCACATACTGATATTATATAAATATTTTTCACTTTCACTCGCATATGAATTGTCCTTTAAATGAAAAAAAAAGTCATGAATGCACATAATTTAATTTACTATCCGATGTGGTTAACATAATAATTGCATTGCTATTATAATTATTGTGTTAATTAATTAGGAAAGTAAATTATCCGGATTGATTAACACATTAATTACAATCTGAATGTGAATATGTTTGGAGGAGAACATATTCGCATTTAGATGATTCTCTCAAAATTTTAAGTTAACCCGTAGGTTAGGCCAGTAACATAATCTTATGACAGCGATGCAAGTATCAAAAAATTTACTAGATCTCGTTATATGACATTATTAGCATGAACGCAGTTATAAAAAGTGTCAAATAGTTATGAAATTAAGCTTTTTTGTATGTAAAATAGCTTCTTTTCAGAGAAGACCAATATAAAGATAAACTATAAAAGCTTAACCTTATCTAAATTTGAAATTTGATCCAAATCGTTAGACGTTTCCGATATACATGAAATAAGTTCTAATTTATACAAGTAATGATCGCTTAAACTTAAAGCTATTGAAAACACGCTAACATTCATGAATTAGAATATGGCAAAGGAGAGATGTTTCTCTAAAACACTGCTGCATTTTTAAATCAAAATTAGTAGTAAATTAAAAACCAGTTTATAAATATACACAACAATCCACCTCTTTGTTTGGGAAAAAAATGCTGTTTTTTTTTATCTCTGAAATATTTTTAAGATTTAAACAGCGAAGTTTGAAACACTTTAAAATTTTTTAACTTATAAGATTTATTGTATGTATTTTTTTACAGAGCAAGAATTTTAACGACAAAGAAATTATTTTCAAAATTTAGCAATTTTATGTTTCCACCAATTTGAAATAAAATGACAATTTTCTTAAAATTTAAGAAACTGATAAAAGAAATTTCAAAAATTTGAATCGCAATCATAATAACACACACTGTGCTTTGATTTGATTACAGTATCGCAATCTTATACATTCTATTGATTACAAGTAATTTTGAATTTTTATTTTGTTTTCAGTGAAGTGTATTTTACGTTAGGGTGGAGACCATTGAGGGGGGGGGGGTTAGGACACTTTGTAATTGAGGATAGGAAACTTACAGCATAATGGTTGGTTCTCGCCACCTTTGAGAATTTAAGAAACGGTGAAGTTGTCTACCTCCCATCGATGACGGAACGTGTTTTCAAACGGCCTTATCACACGGCGAAATATCGTCCGCACTTTTCGTCAGAAATTTTTCGTTTCTACCCTCAAGAACCGGTCAAGCAAGTTTTTCGTAATCGCCCTTTTTTTGTAACCAGTTTGAAAATGCCAACGACAATGACGGAAATATTGTCTGCAAACAAAATTCAATCAATCAGGTTTAAGTTTGAAAAGACGTCCTACAAGTAATGTCACTTTCGTTGTCGCTTGCTGACGAAAAGAGCGAACGATATTTAACCGTGTGATAAGGCCTATAGAGAAGGGTTTTACTGTGTCTGGTTATTGCCCTTACGATTCAACCGCAGTTCCAACCAATGCTAATATCGCTGCTATCCCATCATTCAAATATTTCGTGTGCTTTCGGGCTCGGCGGAGTAATCAGTCTATGATCACGCTTGGGTAGAGTAGATAGTAGGATAACAAAAATAATAATTTATTTTATATTTTAGCATTCAGAAATGAAATAAGTATTACAAACATTTGCTACTCTTTTGAAATAGTATTAAATCCCCAATATATTCACATACTCATATATATATTTTCATTTATCCATATCATAAATGGAAGAAAGCTTAAATAAAGAAAGAAAAATAAGAGTGAATTAAATTATTTGAAAAATAGCTTAAATAAACAAACCCCGATAATTCGTTCGCTAAATAAACCCCGCTATGTTTCACTGAGTTGTTTCTTTTTTTAAAATAATTAAATTTATTAATTTATTATTTAAAATAAAGAAATCGTAGCAACAGCATGAATAATTTCATATTTATAATACAATGAAATAGCTTCATTCTTTATCGTATATTAGAATTCCAATTTCTAAATAAAATTAACATTTTTACAATTTATACCACTTTGCTCCATGGATAAATATGACATTCATCTCATTTTCATAAAAGAGTCATTTATATTCTCACCATAAACCTAAATCTCGCCGTGACTGAAATAAATGGTACGTCTAAATCAAAATTTATGTATCTATTTACAACTTCGAAGCAGTAATTATTGCTCACCTTACCCACTGAACCATCTCTTACGGTTATTAAATTACTCAGAAGACTCAGTTGCTACCTTATTTAGATGGTAACTTGATTCAAAGAATATAAACTATGAGCAGTGGACCGAAACGAGGATAGCACATTTGTGTCACATTTAGCATTAATGATAAATCATTAATTCATGTTAAAGGATAGTTCGCTCACTTGGATCATACAGATGGTTAGCTATAAGCTGAAAGCATTCGCATGTGTATAGTACGCATTTATGCCAGACTAATAAGATAATTCAAGTGATAATATAATATTATAACAATAACGTCTTACCCTTTTTTGCATTTTCCGCTTGATAAATTATCAAACACAATTAATATATCAATTAATAATTGTTTGTAAAGAATTAGGCAGGGATTTTTCCATTTGTTAAGCGCAAAAATTTATTATTCTTTCAAGATATTGAATTTCGTTAAGATGTTGACTAACTTTTTGTAACTATGCTCAGTATTATTTCTAAACACGACATTTAAATGTACTTGACAAAATTATAACAAATGGTATGTTATTTGTTTTACTGGAAAATTAAGACAAATAAATAATCTTCAACAGCTTCAACATATTCCGTTACTTGCTATAACTAAAAATATAATATAGCGTTCTGGCTTAGAGATACCGCGTCTTCCCCGTGATCTGGGCATCCCGGTTCGGGCATGGTTGTTTTTCATTTCATATCTATCTGTGAGATGTGTGAACGCTGCCCCTTATAGAGAGTGACTGTGCAAGAGATTATGACGCATTGGTAGCTAAAATATATCCTTAGCCCTAGATGGTGCTACTGAAACAAGAAACCCTTTCTAGGCCCAAAATCCACGATTTTGCCAGTGAGCATGTCTATGACAAGTGCCATAAGAAGCAACAACATTAAATAATATAGCAAGATATCAACAGAGCACTTTAAACTCTCTGTTGATATACCCCCTTTGACAGAATTATTAGAAGAGAAAGGTATGCGAATAAATTAATAGTTAAGAGGCTAAGAATGCAGAAGAAAGGAACTGTCTTTGCATATTTAATATAAAATATGCAAAAACAGTTTCTGACTCCAGATCACTTTAAGGACCTTTCGTTCAGTTTGTGAAACAAAAAAAAAGTACTCGCTATAAAAAAAGCTATTAAATTTGGGATTGAAATTATCTGTATAAGACCTCACTAGGGGTGTATTGGAAGTGAAGAAAGCATATATACATAGCCAAGGAAACATCATTTAAAACTACAGCTTTTTAAACTTAGTAAAATATTATATATACAATAATAAATGTTTGATAGTATATTCATATTATATATAAAATAAATTATATCTTAAATGTAAAATACATCAGTTCAGTACATCTTGTCATTATTACAACTTTCAAATCTAACAATTTTCTCCTAGAAAAAAATTTATAAAATAAAAAAAATAAAAGATTAGAATGAGAAAGCAATAATAAAGAAAAATGGAAACAATTAATCAAAAAAATTTCTGTATATCACTTTTTGTAGCACAATGCATTATACAGTAAATGGGCTACGAAAGTTTTATTTACGAACAGATTGATTACTGTGAAATTAAAAATGATTAAATTATGGATAGTAAAAAAAATCATCATAAATTTTTTTCAGAAAGTTATTATTTTCAATAGCATTTATAACTAGAATATTCTTAAATTTAGAATTTCTTGTAAGCATTGTCTATATGAGAAGACAATATTTTTCTATTTTTATCAATTACAAAGATTGAGGTATAAAACGCAGTCGGTGAAGGAAAATAAAAAATATTGGAATAGAAACTTTACTAAACTTAAAGTCAAATTAAAATCTATTCCACTTCTAATTGGAAACCTTTAGGAGTAATAGTTTCATCAACGCAATTAGAAAATAGAAAACGTCCCTTTGGTTGGACCCTTTATCAATTAAAATACCTCTGGGGTTTCGTTAATGGTCGAGGTGCTCCTGATTCCCTAATCCGCTGACTCAGAGGGGAAATCATCTGTTCACTTTAAGTGAAAGGGTTTTGTCAGGGGATGCTTCAAAGATGTTCTGGTCACTAGGAATTTTGTTAGTTAATTGCAAGGGCCCCATAAAGGTACCCTCAATGTATTAAAGAGGCTGCTACTTCTCGTTTGTGAACCTTGCAAATCAATATACTACTTGATGTGATAGTTTAAGAGGTAAAGAGTTTGCTTGTTGCAAATAAAATAATCAATTCCACGAAAGCAGTTGCTTTTTCTTTATCGCGTTTAATTATTCAATAAACAATTGAAAATGAGAAAGAATCTTGTTTTTCAAACCATAAAGCAATTTTGCATGAAAAAATGAAACAGGAAGAATTGTTTTTCTTATATTTTATATGCTCTACAATTTGTTTCTTAATTTAAAAATATGAAATTCCAAATCATTTTAAATGTCTTTTTATCAGATATCTTCACTAAAAAATTGCAATTTTACTTTTTGGACTATTTGAAAAAAAAACACTTTATAAATATTAAAAGAAAATAAATATATAAATTTACTGTTATTTATAGGATTTATGCAAAATATGTATATAAGGAATATATATATGAGAAAGAGATAGGGGGAGGAGGGAGAGAGTATTCTAATGTTCTATATCAAATATATCTTAACAAATTTTCCAACAACTTTTATTAAACATTGAAGCAACGACACATAAACTAAATTAATTCATATTATTCATAAATTATGCATATTCATGGTGGATTTTGTTTTAACTAACCCGAAATTTTCCTTTTGTCTAACTAAACACTTTAATTCAATAAACCACGCAATGAATAGTGTCATTCCCATTTTGAATTTATATTCAAATGGAAAATATGTTATAGATTAGCTGCATTTATTTAATTTTCATTTCGTTAAAAAGTCTTGAATATTTTATTTAATGAATAAAAATAGATAAATACATATTTCTTAATTCATTTTAAATTATTTTATAAAATTGCAAAATCCTGTTTTATCACTCTGTACTACATCTATCAATTCTGTACCCCAGATTCATATATAAAAAGGATGAAAGACTGCATTCATATCACAGGAAAAAGCGTAGTTAAAGAAGGAATTCCTAGTAAAAATAAAATGCATTATTTTGTCATTTCAGTTGATTCAGCAATCGTCCACCACTGAAGACGAAATTTGCACTTTATTCTTAGATAATCAAAATAATCTAGAACACCATAGGGAAGTAATTAAAATTACTAATGGCTTAACAAAAATATACTTCATATTATACACATATTTTTGGTCAAAAGTTTTAAATGATATATGCTGTAGAGGTGGTAAAATGCCGTATCGAAGGTGCATTCAAGAGTAACCTACTACGGAGAGATGGCAACCGAAATTAAGCCACTGCCGCCATGTTATAGCATACGATTTAATTTGAATGATAGAGTAGCCACAACATTAAGCAAATTGGGTGTAGTGATTACCACAGATAGATTCCAGTACAGATAGACCCATGTGGTAACCGTACTTAAGGTTACAATCAGCCATCGGAATGAAGTCAACTCAACTGTAAACCATTACTATGGCCACTAGGAAACCTAAAATTTGGTTAAGCATTCGGTAAATTCTGATCTCAAAATTTGTGGTACTTCTCTGTGGGGTAGTACGTAAGTGATGGTAAAATACCTACTTTACCTTTAACAAATCTGTTAACAGGCCGTTGAAATGAAAGAAATTTCCCTTTCTGTCTCTGTCTTTTCTCTGTATGTATTTCATAATTTTCTGAAATAATATATTTTCAAGCTTTATGAGAAGGCATAAGAAAGCGAGACAATTTTTTTATGCAGGGTTTTACAGAAACATCTTAATCAATATTAGTTGAAGCAACTATGGCTGCTCAATTCATTTTTCAACAAGAATATTATGAAAAATATTGTTTGTTGAAATAAAAAATACTAAGGTAATCTAGATCACATTCTCTTAGAAAAACATGCAGCAGAGATCTTAATCAATTTTTCTACTAACATATTTATATTTTTACTTATCGAATACACTGTTGAAAATATATTGATAAAAAAATGCTTTTGGAATGGAAATAAGCTTGATTTTATCAAAATTTTAAACAATTTTATTTCTTTATGGAAAAAATAGAAATACAATAATAGTTTGGAAAATACGCTTATAGCGATTTCTTATTTGCTTAACATATTCACCATTTATACGGAAAAATACCTAGGAATCGACATATTATAAGTTAAATTGAGACTAGTTTGTCAAAAAGATAAAAATATTTTACAGTTGCATGAAAATAGCTGTAATAAGCTATGTTAAAATGTATATTCGATCTTTTAGAAAAAGTAAAATCAACTATATTTTACTAAAATGCACATAACATTACGATTTCAAATAGGAAATTTTAGATTTAAAACAACGGAAAGTTTAGACTTTGATAACAATAAAATCCCCTTTTATTCCAAAAGTTTCATGCATAGATGTTTCTTGAACTGAATCTGAAGCCATTTTTGTTTACCCTTAACCTAGATCCACTTTATGATATTTTCGAAATACTTACTTGAAAACTCCAAAGCTTCTAAAGTGAAGAAAACAAGGCTTTGTACCGCATTATATCCATGCATATTGAGAGGATATTATGAAAGTATAAACAGAGAATTCTTTTAGAGGAAGAACTTTCAAATATGCATTGAACATCTAGATTAAGGACATCGTTATTTTATGCAGCATTTTTTACAAATCCTGATAAAAGACTCCATTCTTTATTAAAAATAAATATCTCGAACCACTTGGTGTAAGAGTTAGCTTATTAAAGTTTAAAATAACTAAAAATATTGAATTCCAAAAAATAAATTTCAAATTATATCAAACTTTATTTGCTCAAATAAATCAATATACACTGATGGAAAAAAAACCCAACACCAAGAAAAAATTATTGTACAGTAATGGAATTTTAGGAATACATTTGTCTAGGTAACACATTTAATTGATTAAAGTTTCTAGATCACAGGTAGAGCCATTGCACAGAAGAGCTATTTCAAATGTGAAATGTTGGTACATTAGTAACCGGTGTAACCGCCAGAATTTTGAATGCAAGCATGCAAACGTGCATGCATTGTGTCGTACAGGTGTCGGATATCAGTTTGTGGGATGGAGTTCCATGCCTGTTGCACTTGGGCGGTCAATGAAGGGACGGTTAATGCTGGTTGTGAATGTCGTCCAATGATGTCCCATACGTGCTCGATTGGAGAAAGATCTGGTGATCTAGCAGGCCAAGGCAACATGTCGACACTCTGTAGAGCATGTTGGGTTACAACAGCGGTATGAGAGTAAGCGGTATCCTGTTATCCCCCCTGAATGCTGTTCATGAATGGCAGCACAACAGGTTGTATCACTAGACTGACATACAAATTTGCAGTCAGGGTGCGTGGGATAACCACGAGAGTGCTCCTGCTGTCATACGAAATTGCTCCCGAAACCATAACTCCAGGAGCAGGACCTGTGTGTCTAGGCCGCAGACTGGTCACTAGCAGCCGTTCACCTGGCCTCCTTCTAACCAACTAACGGCTATCACTGCGACCAAGGCAGAGCCGAATTTCATTACAAAACACAACAGATCTCCACTCCGTCCTCCAATGAGCTCTAGCTTGAGACCACTCACGTCGCAAACGGCAGTGGTTTGGAGTCAGTGGAATGCATTGTACAGGGCGACTGGCTTGGAGCTGTCTTTGAAGTAACCGATTTGTAACAGTTCGTTGTGTCACTGTGGTGCCAACTGCTGTTCGAATTTCAGCTGCAGAAGCAGTACGATTAGCCACAGCCATACGCCGAATACGACGGTCTTCCCTCTCAGTAGTACATCAGTGTATTTATATATTGTATTTTCATCAGTGTATTTATATGAATAATGTTATTTTTAATAAATCGTTCTTTATTATAAATAACGAGCATTATAATATGAAAATTAATAAAAATTATTGATTACGTTAAAAATAATATTAAAAAACTGAAATGCAGAATATAAATGCAATTCTTTTTAACGAAATTAAAACGCAAATAATACACATTGTGCAAATTAATAAAAATAAATGAGATCAGTTCTTCAATTCTTAGTGATATTGTATTACAATTAACTCCTCTTTCAATATTTCAAAAGAAATAAAATATAAGTCTTTTTTAATTAAATTTAACTAAATGTTTAAAATTAAAAATACACATAATAATTTTAGAAAGTTATTTAAAATCTTAAGGTTTAAAATCTAATGTGTCTTTGATGTTACTTAAGCTTACTGAAAACATGTACATACATTGTATTATTAGTTTCTACCCGCTACATCATTCGAGTGGAAATTTTGATGTGTTTGTATGAGAACTGATGGTCTGATTAGCAGTCAGCAGTGTCGGTCTAAAATCACCTGTAAGCAGAGTGACAACGCCGTCCATCATCGTCTATTGTTGCGGATGCTCTGTAGGCTGCGGTTTAAAGTTTCTAATACATGTCTGTGCGACATTGTGGATTCGTCCCATACTATTAACTTGCACATACTGCTAAAATATCCCCCGGCATCTGATGTTGTTGATATCGCATGCTGGGGCATCTTCGCTTGCACGATTAAGTGGAAATTTGAAAATTTGCAGCAATATATAGTCCTGCCACTGATAAGAAACGTTGCAGCAATGCCCAAGGAAGCTATAGCCATAGCTGTATTGCGTTCCGTGCGGAGTAGGGCTAGCAGGAGGTTCAGTACTAACGTCTTACCTGTACCCCCTGGTGCCCCAAGAATGAATAATCCCTCCTCTCCGCTATTTATTCTGCTCAGAATCCTTTCGTCGACTTGACGCTGCTTGGAAAGTAATTGCAATGTAATTTCAATGTCCTGCAATTCTAAAACAGAGGTGTCTTAGTTTAGCTCTTTCATAACTCCCTTTTTTGCTGCAGTGAGGATAGGTCAAAATCAGCGAGACATTTGCTAGATATGGATATTTTATCCTCAGTCAGTATCAAGCTTTGTTAATAATTACGTCATTGTGAGTGTCATCCAGCCTATGCGCGATGTCATCTGATAAAGCCTTCTTGTATTTTTCCCACAGTTGGAGTGGTTTGATTATCGATAGCTTTATTTCTCTACCTCGAACGATTTTAGCATTTTCTGGTCATTTCGAAAAACTATCAAATAATAAATCAAAAAAATTAAAACTAACTCTTAAAACTATTAACAAATACAAAAATATAATTTAATTATAAATCACACTACTTGACTAAAAAACAATTTATTTACATTGTGAGGCCTGAAATAAAACAATCCAGCAAAGCAAATCTGTGAAATTAATTCAAGTCTACTTAATTTATCGATCAAGTTTGAGCAGTGTAATGCACATAATTTTTAAACTTTAAATTAAAATTAAAGCACAGTTGTCTCCAATCAGAACACACTACGCATGCGTGTATTTTCTACGCCAGTTGGGGTAACGCAATGCAAATTAGAAATTTTCAATTTCTTTTATTATGTTTTATTTTAATTTAAAAGTACTTCAGAATGAATTTAAAAGACGAATTGATTAAAAATGTTTAATTTTAAATGCATCATGCACAAAGAAACTAAACAGAATCATTTAAAATAACCGGTCAAAAGCATGTTAAGCATATCCTCATTAGGGTAGGGAAAAAATGATGCCTCACTAATCTTTGGCGAGATTTGGATTAAGAATTTTGGTGCGAAAGTTAGTTTTTAATTAATAAAAAATAATTATTCTATTAACCGGAATAAATAGTAGCATAAATTCCTATTTCTGGAGATAATCTATCTATGTGCTAAATTTCATCCAATTCCATTCCAAACTCTTTGTTACGCCAAGCTGCGTAGAAAATATGGCGAACTTTTGGAAAAGTAAAAACTCAAAGCACACAATTAAACAAAACTGCACGCAGAATATGGTGAACTTTTAGAAGGACGAAACCTTCTTTTAAGGAAAATCTCACACGGAATTTTTAAAAGATAAAACACACTGTTAAGCTAAGCTGTTCGCAAAATACGGCGAAATTCTTGAAAGTTAATCTACATTGTTAAGCAGGTTTACACATAAAATATGGTGAAATATTTGAACGGTAAAATACACTGTTAAGAAAGGGTGGACACAAAATAAGTTGAAATTTTTGAGAGATAAAAACTATGTCAAGAAAAGGTGCTTATTCAGAAGTTTCTTCGCTAATGATTAGCTACTGGAAGTATCAAAGAAAATTAAAAAATAAATTATATGATAAAAATATGAATATTTTAGAAAATTATTATTCACTGTTAAATGAGTTTATTCTAGAATCTCAACTGATTATAAATTTTCTATCGCACTCTGAACAAAATCGGAAACGTTTCATCATTCACTTCACTTCTGTAACTTTCTGCTTTTATCGTAATTAACGGTAATTAGCACATCCTGAAATTAAATATGTCGGGAAATTTTTAATAGTAACAGTGAGGTGAGAAATAATTTAATGAACTAAGTCTTAAAATATAGGAAGCATGAAAGGGTGGTTTCTCGTAATTTATTTTATTAATGCAAATGTATTTGAGTTAACTTCAGAGAAAGAAAATACACTGCTGAATTAATTATTTTTGTTAAAGATTTTAATACACATGAAAGATTTAGTTTTAAAAATTGTTTTTGTCATGCTTAGAAAATGAAAGAAGAAATTTCTTGAATAATTTATTACGGTACTCACTTTAATAGAATTATAAACCATAAATTAAAGCATTAGACAACCATTTAAGTTTATAACGCTGATTTATCTAAAATGATTGTATTTTATATTTAGCTGCCAGACCATTAATCTTTTAAAGCAAAATAAGCTGATTTATCATCTTTTGTATCTCATTTCTTCTTTTATAATAATATAAATATATTATATTTAATATTTATAAGACTTAAAGGAAAAATTCAATTTATGACCCCTCAAATATATTTAAATTTTTGATAAATGTATAGATATAGATGATGGAAACGTCATATTGACAATATTAATAATTCACGAAGGAATAGTCTCGTAAATATTTACATCGCGATTTACCTCATTTTTAAGTACAGTTTCATTAATCTTACTTTATAAACCCATTTGATGCAGAAAAAAATATATTGTTACAAATCTCTAACGCTGCTTCCCAACACAATTAGTTTTATCACTATACTGACCAATTTCTACTCGACTATCTTGGATGCAGTTGGGAAGCTGAGCCAGTTTTCTTAGAGCTTGGGGTGAAACTTGACGACTATTGGCAATGAATTTTGCGACTCTGGTGAGAAAATAGATAATACTGGACACTCCGATCCATCCAATAGAAACTGAGATACATCGGATTGCCCAGAGAGTTCTAGGCATGCCTTCAGAGAAATATAAAAGGAAGGTAGTCTCAAGCTGCAATGAACAAGATCAGAATCATAGCCGGGACGCGTAACGAGTTTTCTAAAGAATAGTGAAGCAACGACGGAGTGCCAGCGTTGTATGAGGCCCGCTTTATTACTGAACTAAAGCTGAGTGCCGATCTCTGTTGTCTATTCTGGAAGCGGCATCAAGTTGTATGTGGAGATAGTGACACAGATAGTGACACGGACATAGATAAAGCAAGGAGACAGTGCAAAATTTCAGCCGTTTGGAATTACCATGGAGCGAAGTATTCTCTCTCCTGCTGAATTCTCTCTAACAGCTTTATGTGCTGGTTGAATACTACTCGATACTATCTACTGTAATGAGCTGCTGTGCCTTGGTCCTGAATATTTGCTGTATTTGTATTAATATCTTCATGTCTAATAAACGTCGTATTGTTTTCTACTGATGCCTGCTGATTATCTTCACACCATACACCCACTACAAACGAGCCCGTTGATCCGTAATAATATTATATCTCATTCTTATTTCAACAAATCTTAATGTTTAAATGCAGTGAAATTTAGTATAAAAATTAGTATTTATTTGAAAACTTATTGCTAATTTTGGTTTAAATTAAAATATGAGATGATTTATAAACAAATATTTTCATTTGCATACAAAACATGGTGGTCAATTTAAATTTTAAAAAAGCTTTCATCTGGTAAATTTGAATTTTTTCATGAGATTTATAAAAATTTTAATGAAACAAAAAAGAAAAAAAAAGTGAATATTCAAAATCATGAATTAAAATTAATTGAATATTCTAATTTTAAATAATTCTGACAGAAAAAATTCTTCTTTTAAATCTTTCTTCTAAATCTAAAATTTTATAATCTCACTTGCTGCAATCCCATATGTAGTTTTAAGAAATGTTTACTTATACTCCAAAATTATGTTTGATTCAAGACTCCAAAATATTATACTTGATAATCGTTTGAAGAGAAATTAATTAAAATTTATTTTAATACTGCATCGAACATTTCAGCATGATTAGTAAGTACATGATGACATAAACACAAATATGTTAGCATTTTAATATCATGAGATTTAATTTTTAATATGATTCATTATTATTATTATTTTTTTTCATTTTCTAAAAGAGACCTTAAATTCAATTTATTAACATTATAAGTACTAAAAACATTTAAAAGGAAATGAAAGTAAACAGCAGAAATGAGATAAGTTTATAGTAAATTTCCGGCTCTGGCCTTTATGACTCAACAAAATAAGTAAGAAACACTCTATCAGTATTATTAAAACTCACAGATAGTTTCACACAATTATTTACCCACAGTTTTTGTAAAAAGAAATAATGAAATGAAAATATAATGAGTTAAACTTAATTTGCTCTTTTTTTTAATAATTGCTTTGATAAAATAAGAAACCAGTCTTTAAACAATTGTTCAAATGAATTTAGTTTTATTTGTATCCAATTTTTTGAGTAAAAATATGCACTATTTTATTTTGAATGCATAAAATTTTATTTTAATCTCAAAAAATCTGTTTCATTATTGGTGAGTCAGATGAAGTGAACAACAACAAGTGCGAATACCATTAGAAAATGGGACAAACTAGTAACCCTATAAATGAATTAATTTTATGAATATGAACATTGAATTGTGTAAAAAATATTAAGCGAGACCACAGATTGCATTGAAGAAAATATGAAAGGTCTCCAACATAGTACTCTCCAATAAGTGGACGTTATTGGGGTACTTGTATAAATAGTTATTCATCACAAATTACCAATTTTTGTCAATTAAAAATTGTTGATTAACTAAGAAATAACATATACGTTTTCTTTAATGCAGACGAAAAATCACTAAATTATAAATGAGAAATACATGTATTTTAACTTTAAGGAGCCTAATTGTTCAATATAAATTACATTATAAGGCTTGTAATAACACGTATTCAAATTACTTGACATTTTTTGAGGGGATTTAATTTCAAAATAAGCCACATTTTGGGAAAAGATATATGTAATGTTTATCGATGATGAAGATGAAATGCGTGTTCAGTATGGTGCGTGATAGCTCCATGCGTTTGTGGTGTTATCGATTAAACAGTCTGTGAATTCCAAAAGAAGAGATAGCTACTAATTTGAGAAATGTACTTTTAGCATGTAATTCATTAATTTAGAGTAGCAATAATTTAATTAGTTAAGAAATATTAAATTTCTTCATAAAGATACAGACCTGGAAATTATAAATCGGTAATTCATACTTTTAATTGTTTCTTTTTGAAAATGATAATAGTGCAAACCATTGGTAATGTTGATTTGTTCGTTTTGTAAGATTTTTTGCGTATTGCACCATTATATATATATATATATATATATATATATATACACTGATGGAAAAAAATCCCAACAACTAGAAAGCTGTGCTAGATAAACGAAATTTGGTAGGCTTGTTTATACATTTGAAATATGACGTCGATAACGATATGGCGGCACTGGTCAAGGGAAGATACTGCCTCAAGAAGACCAGGTTCCAGGTGGCCACGTGGTACTACTGAGAGGGAAGACCGTCGTATTCGGCGTAGGGCTGTGGCTAATCGTACTGCGCCTTCAGCTGAAATTCGAACTGCAGTTGGCACCACAGTGACACAACGAACTGTTACAAATCGGTTACTTCAAGGACAGCCCCGAACCAGACGCCCTGTACAGTGCATTCCACTGACTCCAAACCACTGCCGTTTGTAACGTCAGTGGTCTCAAGCTAGAGCTCATTGGAGGACGGAGTGGAGATCTGTTGTCTTTTGTGATGAAAGCCGGTTCTGCCTTGGTCGCAGTGATAGCCGTTTGTTGGTTAGAAGGAGGCCACGTGAACGCCTGCTAGTGACCTGTCTGCGGTCTAGACACACAGGGCCTACTCCTGGAGTTATGGTTTGGGGAGCAATTTTGTATGACAGCAGGAGCACTCTCGTGGTTATCCCACCCACCCGGACTTCAAATTTGTACATCAGTCTTGTGATACAACCTGTTGTGCTGCCATTCATGAACAGCATTAGAGGGGGTATTTTCCAACAGGATACCGCTTACTCTCATACCGCTGTTGTAACCCAACATACTCTACAGAGTGTCGACATGTTGCCTTGGCCTGCTAGATCGCCAGATCTTTCACCAAACGAGCACGTATGGGACATCATTGGACGACAATTCCAGCGTCATGCACAACTAGCATTAACCGTCCTTGCATTGACTTCCAAGTGCAACAGGCATAGAACTCCATCCCACAAACTGATATCCGACACCTGTACGACACAACGCATGCACGTTTGCATGCTTACATTCAAAATTCTGGCTGTTACACTGGTTACTAATGTACCAACATTTCATATTTGGAATGGCTCTTCTCGCCAATGGCTTTACCTAGGATATTTAAACTTTAATCAATTAAATATGTTACCTAGCAAATGTATTCCTAAAATTTCATTACTGTACAGTAATTTTTTCTTTGTGTTGGGATTTTTTTCCATCAGTATATATATAACTTCTGGTGATTTTAGGAGTTACGAATTCATAAATGTGGCTAATTATTGTAGGCCTTGTCTACAATAATTACCACTTTACAAAGGATTTTTATATTTTTTAACATATATATTTTATAGATATCATCAAATTATTTATTAAGAGATGCTTATGAGTGATCTTTCTGCTAGGACAATAAAAATTGTCCTACGTTAATTTTTAAATTAGATTTGTGGTTGTAGTCATGTGAATTGAGATTTGTGGTTTTACTCATGAATCTTTTTTATGCTATAAGGCAGTGTTTCTCAACCTGTTAGTATGCACGGCCCAATTTTCAATCATACTTTTCATTGCACCCCCCTCCCCTCCCCATGGCATATAAATGTAAATGTATATAATAATAATGTATTTTGAGTATTTTGGTCCTAAATCTATACACTACAACCTTAATTTTAAACTTTACAAATTACCAAGAATACGAAAATTTATTGACATTTTGTAACACTGATCCTCAGCATTGTAAAAACAAGAATCCAATGCCTTTTTATTGCTCTTGCGTCCCGCCATGTCGGACAATCTCGTGGTTTCGCTAGAAGTTTCGATTTGTCTGGAATTTGTCTGGTCAGCTTACAAGTTAAGTTAGGAGAGTGCGCAGATGTGAACAAATGTTTTCTCATAGGGAGAAGGAGAAAGTTCTATGATGCCAATTTCAATTCCAGACAATCTCGAGTCGATCCTTTTATCGCTATTGAGTCTATTTTAATGTGTATGTTATATATATTTTCGTATAATTGCAATTCACCATATCAAATATTCACGGCAGAAGACTTATGCAGAATCATGGATAATTTTTTTAGCAGGCGTAAGCGAGCATTAGACAATATACAAGCATCAACAAGTACACAGACAAGCGTGGTTGCGAAAATGAAATCAAGAAAATATTCTCAAGAATACTTACGAGGGCAATCCCCAAAAAAAAGGTATCCTATTTTGGGGGGGACGTAGAGAAGGTTTTAATACGGTTGTTGGCAACACTGTTGTGTGTGCTGCCTTCTCCGCTACCACATAAGAAAGCAGGCGCTTCGCTTGGATGCTCAGTCTTGGCTTGACAGCCATTCGAAATGGAGCTCCCGATAAACATTACCGCCAAGTGCGAAGTGCGCGCAGTTATTCGATTTTTGAACGCAAAAGACGTTAAGCTGGTTGAAATTCACCTCTTATTGATGGAAGTGTATGGACAGTCGTGTATGGATGTCAAAAACGTTCGCAAGTGTTGTAGAGAGTTTACAGCCGGTCGTACTGAAATTCAAGAGAAGAAAGGAACATGTGGCCATCAATTGCCGTTGAGACAATCGCGAAAGTTGAGGTACTCATGCGTAAAGATCGGAGGATCACTCTGGATGCTCTCTCTGGATTTTGGTTCCTGAGGTTTCCAGAAGCACAATCTACAGGATTTTAACGGACAAATTGCAAGGTTCAACGCTTCCTATAGGGCATGGCGGCAAGCTGGTATGACATGGGCATTGTAAAACTAACACAGCGTCTACAAAAATGCATCAACCGAAATGGCGATTACGTTGAAAAATAAAGCATTCTTCAATCTTTAAAGTGATATAGCAATTATGGAAAATAAACTGTTCTTTGTATATCTAAAAATATAGGAGACCTGTTTTTTGGGTTTGCCCTCGTAAATTTTAGGTTCACTAGTACTGAAGTATATGAAGAAGAAAGGCCCCTGTGTATCATTTGCTCAAAAATGCTGGCGGAAAACAGCATGAAACCTAATAAACTTAAACGACATTTGGAAACACTTCATAGTGAATACATAAACAAACCCAAAGAATTTTTCGAATTAAAATTAAAATCATATGAAAACCAAAAATCATTGTTTACAAAAACTTTGCCTGTGAATGAAAAAGCTTTAATTGCGTCTTAAAAAGTTTCATATAAAATAGCTAGATGCAAAAAGCCTAAACCATTGGTGAAGAGCTTAATTTGCCAGCCGCAATTCAGATTGTAGAAATTATGTTTGGAGATAATTTTGCAAAACAATTGTAGTCTATACCTCTTTCAAATGATACTGTTGCCCGTCAAATTGCTGATATAGCTGAAGATGTAGAGTGTCAGTTTTGTCGAAGTTACGTGACAAATTGTTTTCAATACAACCCGATGAGGCAACAGATAGTCATAAAAATGCTCATTTCATTACTTATGTTAGATTTTGTGACGATTTGTCAATAGTAGAAGAATTACTTTTCTGCAAACCAATAGAACTCAAAGCAACAGCACTGATTTTATGAACGAGGCAAACATATAATGGAAAAATTGCGTCGGAAAATGCACCGATGGTGCTCGTTCTGTGCTCAGAAGATTCCAAAGTATTCAAGCACTTGTGAAATAAAAATCGCCACTGCGCGTCTGGACACATTGCATGATCCACAAAGAAGATTCGGCTTCCAAAGAAATGAGTCCTGGTTTGAATATTGTGTTAACTAGGGTTGTAACCATAGTAAATTATATAAAAATGAGACCCCTGAAATCAAGAATCTTTTCCGCACTTTGTAAAGACATGGGTGCAGTACATTCAGCGTTACTATTTTATTGCGATTCAAGATAGTTATCACGAGGGGAATTTTTGCAACATGTTTATGAATGATGAAATCGCCGTTTTCCTAGAAGAGGAAAACATACCGGAAGCAGAGAGTTTTCACGATAGATTATTTGTGATGAAATTGAGCTACTTGGTCGACATATTGGAGAACTTAAATAACTTGAATCTTCAACTGCAAGGAGCAAATACTCTTATATTGAATACGAGAGATAAAGTTAATGCTTTTTGTAGGAAATTGGAATTTTGGAGCAGTACTTTAAAGCAAGAAAACTTAACAGTGTTTGCAAGTTTGAATGATTGAATTAAAACTTACAAGGCTGAAGAACAACATGTAAAAGTTGTTTTTGTAACAATTGAAACTCATTTAGTAATGACAGGAAATAATTTTAAAAAGTACTTTCTTGCTGACGACAAACTGATATCAAGTTACAAGTGGGTGAGGGATAAATTTCAAAATACTCTCAATTGAAGAGGAAGAAACCTTCATAATCTTCACGGGCAAGTGGCGAAACCAAAAGAATTTAGTAATGAATCGCTCTTTGAATTTTGGCCAGGAGTGGATGATGAGTTTTCTGCCCTAAAAACTAGGGCATTTCGTTTTCTGCTACCTTTTTCAACATCTTACCTTTGTGAAACTGAATTTTCTGTGGTGGCTTCTTTAAAGACAAAATGTAGATCTCAGTTAAATATAGAAAAAGAACTGAGAGTGTCTATTTCTAATATTAAACCCTCCTTCGAAAAACTTTTCTCTGCAAGAATGGCCCAAGGAAGTCACTAATAATTATTAAATTTGTTTTTAATTTAGTAAATTGTTTTAATTTAACAAGTTAATTATTAAATATGTCGAAATGTATTTTGATTTGTATGAGTAAGAGTTTCAGTCACTTAATCAATTTTTTTAAATAACATTTTCTCTTGGATATGCTTGCGCCCCCCATTAGTGTGCTCGCTCCCCCCTAGGGGCACGCGCCCCACAGGTTGAGCATCACTGCCATAAGGTGAATAATGCTCTGTTGGTTAATGTCGAGCATAAAATCCATTTTCAAGAAGTAGTTACAACTTTTTATATCAGTTAACTGTGATGCGTATATCTATTGAATATAAAGAACGAAAATATCCTTTATTTGGAGATAATAAATATGTGCCTTCATATACACATCTACAAATATATATGGTCAACTTCAAAATGCATATTGGACCTGCAGCAAATAATTTTTTGGATATCATACTATCAGTTTGAAAATGTTCAGGTCTATGAAATACAAAAAAGGTGATCAAATTTTAAAATTACCTCTATTTTTTCCACTAACCCTAAATCACAGGTCTTCGTGAAATAGTAATTTCAAGATAAATCCTATCGAAAATAATTTTTTGGAACATTTTGAATCATGTTTTCTGATTGCAACAATAAAATCTCATATATCATTGTTTATTTTAGTTTAGTTTATTTTAATATAGCTTCATATTCATTGAAAATATATTTATAAAGTCTTTTAAGATTTAATAACAATGAATTTAAACATTTTATTTATTTGTATATTTCATATTTTATGAGATTTTTCATGATTTTATATTTTATATTTTTCTTGATTTTATATTTTTATATTTTTCATGATTTTATATTTTTATATTTTTCATGATTTTATATTTTTATATTTTTCATGATTTTATATTTTTAGCTTTTTCAAGACGAATTCCTTAATTAATTCAGAAACGCTGCTGAATTAAATGAGATTTTATAAATTTTTAGTGAGTGCTTAAAGATATAGTGATTAAACTCTATCAATAAACATACATTTTGATTTTCTTTAACATTATGAATTTGAATCTAATTCATAAATAATGCGAATACTCTGTTCCCTATAGATTTTAACTATTTTATCGCTTTTATTCCTCACATTTACGAAATTCTTTAAATAAAAAAATACGGAATTACATTTAATAACAAAAATGTTTTTGTATTCCTACGTGATAATAGCAATTTATTCTAAGCTACATGATAAATTTTAATAATGTCATAGCCTAATGATTATGCTAATCATTTTCTTTTATGGCTTGCGATATTAAATTTAAAAAGATCAGGACACGGAACAAAATCTTTAACAAGCAATTTCCCACGTCATTATTCTCCAGCACACCTTAATGTAATTCAGTTTCCTGGAGAAAAAGTTATGAGTGGGGTAAACTTTAATTTCCCAGTGTACAATGCATGATTGACAGTCGCTAAAGATACGCGGAAGAAAGTTTAATTATACAGACTTTCAGTTTCGACTAAATTTATTACAGGTTTTTGTTTATGCGTTTTATTAAATTCTTTTCAATACTTTTCTTCTTTTCCTTGAAAAGAATGTTTTATTTTATTTACAAAAATAAACATTATATCAATCTGTTTTTAAAATGCAATGTGATTTTTTAACGAATATCAAAAATTATAGTTATTTATCATTTTTACCAATTGAAAGATCTTCTATCGTTTTCTTGAAAGAAAATGCTTCATTTTGTTTTCAAAAAATAAACATTCTATCAACTTGTTTTAAAAAATAAAATGTGGTTCCTTAAAAAATACCAAAATGATAATTATTTACCGTTTTTAACAACTGAAGTAGTTTAGGAAACTGGAAATTAAATATCTTTAGTTATTTATTAAACAATCAAATGTTTGTTTAAGAAAAAAAATTCCGAGTATGTTTTTCAGTAAATTCTTTCAACTTATTAAAAATGTTCTTCATCAAACGTAAACGATATTGTAACTGCATACATTGTGAATTAAACTTTTCAAATCATTTTTTTTATTCTTTCATTTTTTTAAATTCAATTTGACACATTTTTTATAATGAAATGTATTCTTTTATACCATAATGCATTATAGTAGTGGTAGATTTTAACATTTATTGCTTCAGTGTTTTCAATTAATTTCAGAAGTCAAATTTTACTTTTATGCATAGTAATAATAAGCTAGTATTTTTGACTTATTCAAATAAATCCTTGTAAAAATTAACCTGAAGTCATGAATTTTTATTTATTAAATATATTGCAGGTAAAATTTGAATGATAATAGAAAAAAAAATGTATTTCTCAAAAATATTCAAATAATGCTTAGTATTTTTGAACAAAATAAAAATATTTTTATTCGGATTAGCGACTTTCCTGTTATTCTTGAACGCGGATTTAGTTCGTTGTTTGTATAAAAATTATTGTATCATAAATTATTTTATATATTAAAAGCTTTCCTTTTTGTCGTAGCATGAATTGAAAATAAGATATATTTTTTTATTATTTAAATACTGTTTTTTAAAATTATTTTGAAATTTTTGACTTGGAAAGATGTTTGAGGTAATATTTCTGTACACTTCTCGTAATACAGCGTTTTTGAAGACATCAAATGTAGAAACTTTTGCAAAGAATCCATTCATATACGTATATTATTTTCATAGAATCTATCCCTCTACTTTATTACTTGAAAGTGCTTAACATATATTAATGATATGAAACTAAAGTTGCCTATAATATTGAGTATTAATCTTATTATTTGTTCAAATATTCTATTTTATTTAATTCTGAACTAAAAGTATTTCTCTTACTTTTTAGGTTCTTATTTTCCCCTACTCAAAATATGGAGGACATAATTGTAATCTCCACAAATTTTGAACTCGTTATTTTAGACGAATCTCCACGTTTCTCTCCTGCCTCAGTCTCGAAAACACATTTCTTATATTATATTTTGCCTCTATGTATATTTAAATTCATGATAATAAAAAAATAATAATATATGAAATTAAACTGAATTGGCAGATTTTTATAAAAATTTCAACAAAATTCATTTGGAAGAAATATGTATGTTCTATTTTCCAAATATAAATTAATTCTATACAATACAAAACGAAGAGAGATGAATGAATAAAATCTAACATCAAACAAATGTAGCAGTCATAATGTATTTATGTCTTCAATTTGGAACTAAATGTCACAAGAGGTTAATCTTCTGTCGGTTTCAACTAGCATATAGCTAATGAAAGCAATAATTTAAATTAATGTAATTTTGTATGTTATCTTGAGATCGAAGCATTAGTTTCACTTCAAATCTTGGTATCAATCAACTGATAAAAAATCTTTCCAAATACATATTCTCGAGATTGATTTAGTAAAAATGCCGCAATCGAAACATATCTCATGACTATATGACTACAAATGAAACGTTAGATATTCGCACCCTTACAGAAAGGACAGTATTTTTTATGAGAATTGAGTTTGGCCTTGAAGTTTATGGCCCTAGAGCCAAATTTGGTCATACTGAGCCAAATATATGGTAAAAATTATGTTCAAAATAGAACACAAATTATAAAAAAAGGCTGTACTACAAATTCTAACTACAAAAGTAGTAATTATTTTTTTGTGAATCATGGAATACAAGACCTTTGTTAGAAAGTATGCGAGAAAATTTGGAGAGACGAAGATAACAAAAAATATACGATGCTTATGGGTACTATTTAATTTTTACATGACAATATGAAATGAATATCATATAAAGACATGTGAAATGTTACGGTAAGTTTAAAAATATCATAATCTTATTCATGAATGATAAATGGTGAGACATTAAAAAGACTAATTAAAATAGAGATGCTTACAATGTGAGCAGATTTTTTTTTGTTTCATAACATCCATATAACAATATTCAAATGTTTTTGAAAGAAACTTTCATGCCAGCCTACATAAAACCTGTGAGATTTTATTTATTTTTCGAGGAAAAGAGACGTTTGTAAAATTTTCCGTGAATCTTTTTAAGCAGGATTTTTTACTTCATGCTGTGAAAAAAAAAAGATTCAATTGTTGTTTTCTAAACCTTATTCTTTCGGAGTTTCGCCAAAGCAAAACATTACGCTCCTCCGAGAACAGACGATCCAGCCTTTCGATATCAGCCATTTCTCAAACCTTTTGCCTTTTGAACGCCGATGAATAGCCAAGAAAATCTCCTGGGAACTTGAACGGTATTGGATTTTCGGAATCAAACATCACACCCGGGATTGAGCTTTGAATGGAATCCATTTCTCTAGGTGAACTCAATGGCAAACGGACGGAAGCTGAATAAAATTACAGACAACAATGCGATCTTTGGGAGCAGGTACTGAAAGGGTCCGGTGACGGTTTCCTTTATGAACCTGAAATTTCCAAAACAGTCTTAGGGAAGCGGGGAAGAAGCATTCTTGTGTTAACATGAGTGAAAAGAGTTTGTATATTGAGGAAGGACGCCATTGGTGGCATAGATTTCCCTTTTCTTCGAGTAGAATTTTTTTTTCCCTTGAAAGTATTTAAGTAGGTGACAGAGACTGTACTTATGAAATTGTAGTTATTTGAACACTATAAAAGATTCTATTCTATTATAAGGAAGACAATATGTTTTTATAAATATTGTTTAAATGGGTCAGGCACTCTTTTTTAATTTGATATAGGCTTGAGAAAATAAATTATGCAGAAAAAATGTGCGCGAGCTTCCATCCATTTTCATATAATATTTCGTACTTCTGTCTTGTAAATTTTGCAAAATAGATATAACATATATGAGTTGAGGAACAATTGAACTATGAATTAAAGAATTATTAGTTAATTATCACTTTTGCTACTAATATTATTATTAATAAACTATATCAATAATTATGCAGATAAATTATATATAAAATATTCATATATTTATTGATAAACTATACTGATAACAAAAATGGTAAAAATACAAAAAGGTTTTCTTACAAAAAATTTTTTGTTGAACTAATTGATAATTTTTACAAATATTTACTGCAATTTATATTATAATTTGCTTCAACATATTTATTATAGGTATTAATTTCACAAATCAATGCTTTGATTCATCCAGATAATACTTAGAAGTTATGAGTACACTACTAAAATATTTCAATCAAATATCATTTTTGGAGCTCAAAGGTTTCATTCAATTGACATAACAATTATAATAAATTTTAAATATAAAAATTTAGCAAAGTTGGATGAGATTAAATTATTTACAAAGAGAAAAAAATTGTGGTTATTAATAGTGATTAAACAAATTTCTTTCAACGAATATGTCTTATTTTAATAAAATTAAAGTATGTTTCGTTTTATTTAATATAAAAGGGCAAGGAAATATAAATCATAAAAATTAAATATCGAATGTCGCAAAGTTGAGTAAGAAAAAAGAATACTGCTATTAATGGAATTTCTTACAATATACGTGTGTTTTTAAGGTATATAAAATATTTTTTTTGTTTAATAAAATATTTATATATAACATTATATAAAAATAAGTATTTTATGTATAATATTGTATAAAGGAATAGAAGGTTTATTTAATCATAAATATCATTGGCCTTTCTTTTGTGAAAAGTCGATGACTTCTTCAAAATATCACATCTTCTCAAGACTGATTTTATTTTGACTTTAACTCATACCTTTCTGAAAACAAAATGACATCAAAAATTTATTTCTCTTAATTATCTACATAATACTATATTCTATGAAGCGCTGTAAACATTAGATACAGCAAATCAAAGTGGATTTTCCTCTTAATCTTTAAAAGTTAATTTCAAGGAAAAGATGCTATTCGATTTGAAGAAATATATGTATTCTTTAAAATATACATAAGTTGAATTTTTTATAACGAACCATCTAAAAATTACATTTACATAATTTTCAAATTTCCTGGTTGCAGAACCTAATATTTCGTCTCCGGATTTCGTTTATGTAATAGCTCTAGATATAAAATTTTAAATAAATTGATTCAAAATAAATGAAAATATATGAGAAAAAAGATTTAGTGGATGTTTTAATGTATGTATATTTTGTTAGTATAGCATTGTAATAATACATTTCCTCATTCCTTTAAGTTTTACTTACAATCATCAATTCGGTATCCTTGCAGTAAAATAAATTAATGCTTTATTCTTTTTTTATATTTACTATTGCTATAAATTTAATAAAATATTAAATAAGGATCATAAATGTATGCCTTTTTTCTGATATTTAATTGCAAATTTATAATAGCTAAACAGTATTGACGTGATCTTGCTTTGTTCAAGCTGACATCTTGGTTTAAACTGCGTGTTTATGTCAGTGGATCTATCAGCCAAATGTATTCAATATTTTTTTCTGTGTTCACACGTTTTGTATATATGATATATATTCCATCAATTGGCAAAAGAACTTTGAAATTTTTTGTAATAATATATATAAATTTTGAGAAAACAAACAAAAAAATACGAAATATAATTGGCTAGTTCATCAAATGATTTTTCTGTTGACAAGCAGCTTAAGCCACACCGCCAGCTTGATGAATGCAGGATTACTACGATATTTTTGATGCATATTGTTTAAAATATTTAACAATTCTAGTTAAGTTTTGCAATAATATTGTTAAAACAAGTTTAGCTTAAAATTTTTTTGAGCAATTGGGAAATAAATATTAGATGTTTAATTTCAGAAATAGATTTTTATAAATAAAACATGTGATGTTGATCTGCAAGATGAATTTTCCTCCAGATAATACTTAATTTACATTTAAAGTTTTTAAATATTTTAGTTATTTTTACTTTGGAAGAGTATTAAATAAAGAACATATTTATGTTATTACCGAAAATTTATAAACTTTTGTTTAATTTATACTTAAAGAATGTTTTTTGTTAAAGTTTAACGCTACTACATTTTACAGCCTCAAAATTTGTTTTTGTATTTTATGCAATTATGTTTTGTTTTTTCATATGTTCCATGAGAAGTAAATTTGGAATTTCGAATACAATTTTGCATTTCTGCTTTTATTTTTAATTAAAAAACTCATAAATCCTTTCTACAAGTTTTATTGACTACCATTTGAGCCAAATAATATTTCTTTTGAAATTCAATTGAAGTAAAATCTGTTACATATATTTTTTTTCCTCTCAGCTTCGTTTGTCTTTAAAGGAAAAGAAAATAGCTTAGCTTTAAAGAACGTAGAAAGACATCATGTTCCATTTTAAACATATTTTATTCTTGTTAGAAAATTCTATTGCGAAATCGGGATGCATTTCAAAAGTGTAAAACCCATGCTGTATTGAGAACCTCCCATTAAAACTTCATATATATATTTTAAATACTTGACTGAAATGGATAAAAATTAGAATAGTGATTTTTTTTTTTGTTCTGTCTTCTTTCACTGGCATTAAAATTCATGCAAATTTGTAAAAAAATTAAAATTCTAAATTAAAAATTAATTGATATATAAAATATATTTAATATTTTTATATGCAGGTTTTTGTCTTGCTTTTTGAGTATTATAATGCGAAATAACGTTTACTTCCTAAAATACAATATATACTAAAATACATTCAAGAAAAAAAAGTAAATTTATTTACACTTAGAGCTTAATCTTTCAATTGCTTATAACACTTTAAAAATTTAATCAAAATTAAATATACGGATTTGATCTATTTTGTCGCTATAATTTAGATATATCTGACATAGGGTGTTGTCATTTTAAAGAAATGTCCTTAAATAGACATAAACGTGATAATGGACCCTCATAAAAACATCATACATTTGTAGAGAACACTTGTTTAGTGGCAGATACTCGTAGTTTTACTGTCTAATAATTAATTAATGAAATAAAGAGGAATATCACTTTTTATAATGAATTTTTCAAACGCCGATTATCTTAAAATTTTCTATAAATTTAAGATAGATCAGTAAATTATGACTTATTGACTTTGAATAATTGATACAGGCAAAGAAATATCCTTCATGCAAGTTTACGATACAAAAATAAATTAATGTTCCAGTCAATAAGAATATGACACAAAAATATACATTATGTTATTTTTTAAAAAAGCAGTGCTTCTCAACAAACATAATACTTCAGAACCAGCAACCTTTATAATATAAATTCTGGTTATTCGAACAGGGGTGAATCGGTATTAATTCAGTATACAGATACACCTTCACTTAGTTAACTCTATAAATTGTGATATTAATTAAATAAATGTATCTTAAAAATGTTCATTCGATTTTTCCTACCTTCATTTTCCCGTTTGTTGCGTCTTTGATTGTATTACAAGATTTCATCATACAACTTTCATCATACAATGAATTTTATATTTACAAGTCTGAAATGCAGCTTTCATGTCCATCAATGGCATAGGTTTAAAAACAGATCAACACTGATTCTTATGGGCTACTGAATGAATTATAATTAATGACCTCTGAACATATCAACAATTTCAAAGATTGACAACAAATTCGACGATGATAATTACAAATATATTAGTTCAAGAAAATGTAAGAATTTTGGCTTTAAATTTAATATTACCTAGACATCTGAAGATTCTTCTAAAATAGTCCATATCTGAATAATAGAGTTTATAAGGCGAAGCTCTCAAGTGAGACTCAATTTTCTTTTTAAACTGATAATCATGGTTACAATTCTGTAATTGTACCCTCTGTGCTGTGGCTGTCTTCTTATTACAAGCTTTATTTGCTTGGGATTTCCTATGCGTGTAATTCTTTCTATAAGACTGGGTTGTGTTTTAGTCATTTGTGCTTTATATTTTTCTTTTTATTCACTGAATATATCGTTATTTGTTATTACTCAGCATGTCGGAATACTTTTCCGATAACACTCACCAATGTTTCGGGCCGCGGCGGCCCGGTGGTAAAGTCTCGGCTTCGGAACCGGAGAGTTTCAGGTTCGAGACTTGATTCCACTGAAGATCCGTCGTGTGAGGGGAGTCTCTTGCACGTTAAATCTGTCAGGCCAAAGTCCTCCCGCTGGTGTGGTGGGGTGTGGAGAGGGGTTGCCACTTCAGTTGTCGTCCTCGTCATCTGACAGTGGTTCAAAATTACGAGATCCATCCCAAAATAGCCCTCGTGTTGCTTTAAACGGGACGTTAATATAACTGAACTGAACTCACCAATATTTCTGCTTATACACCGAAGAGCCATTACATTATGACCACCCTCCATCGATGAGAATAGGCTCGCACAGGAGCAGAACCACTGCGCGTGCATGGTTGATATTGGAGAATACAAAAGGGGTATGCAGTGTCTTTCTAAACATAGTGCGATTAACCACATAATGGGAAAAGCAGCGGATTTATCAGACTTTGATAAAGGTCAAATCGTTATGGCTCAGTGACTTGGAACATCAATATCAGAAGCGACGCGTTTAGTGGGCTGTTGACGTGCAGTTGTTGTGAGCACATATCAAGGTGGTGCAGGGAGGGTGAAACGGCAAGTCACCGGCCAAAAATGCGTCGTCCACGGCGCATTGATTCCAGAGGAGAACGGTGATTGCTATGCATTGTTCGCCGTTATCGAAGGGCTACAACAGCCGAAATCACCACCAGCTACAACAGTGGTGACCCATGCAGTGTTTCTCAACACACTGTGCAGCGTACATTGCTGCGTATGGGCCTACGCTGCCGGAGGCCGAAGCATGTTCCTTCACTAACGGAACGTTATCGCCAAATGCGTCTGCTATGGGCTAAGAAACATCGGGATTGGAAGAAGGTTGCATGGTCCGACGAATCACGTTTTCTGGTCCATCACCTAGACGGGCGTGTGAGAATACGCCGATTTCCAAATGAATCCCTTGCTCCTGGATGCACAGTTGGACGGAGACAAGCCGGTAGTGGGGGTATTATGGTGTGGGCAATGTTTTCATGGAGCACATTAGGACCCATAATCCCCGTAGAATAATCCTTGACGTCTGGAAGGTACGGGAACATGGTTGCAGACCAGGTTCACCCATTCATGGGAACAGTGTTTCCTGCGGGGGATGGCGTGTACCAACAGGATAATGCACCATGTCATAAAAGTAGAACCGTCATGGATTGGTTCGAGGAACATTCCAGTGACTTTCAAGTCATGTCTTGGCCCCCAAACTCACCTGACATTAATCCAATAGAGAATTTGTGGTCCTACTTGGAAAACCAAATTCTTGCTGCCACGCTACCCCCTCGCTATTTGAGGGAATTGCAGGACCAGTTGGTGAGAGCTTGGTACCAAATACCTCAGACTACCTATCAGCACCTTGTGGAATCAATGCCACGGCGGGTACTAGCAGTTTCGAGGGCTAAAGGTGGTCCTACATGTTATTAGCTGGGTGGTCATAATGTAATGGCTCTTCGGTGTATATTTCTAAGTTCATGAGATAAATTTACTCATTTTTGATGTATTCCACGAGATTAATAGAAGTCTCAGCTTTTTCGAAAAGATAAATTTGCATCAGATTTAAGTAAATGCGAATAAAATTGAAAATTTTATTCACATACCTTTTAGTCTTGTTTTAGTTCTTCTAGAATCACAATCCTAAATTTATGAATAATCTTTATTTTCGAAATGTTTAAGAATAGTACAGATATAGAATAACTCCAAATTTATGATGGTTTAGCATCAATTAATGTATGAAAAATATGAAAATTATTTATTTTCTTTCTTTTTAAATTAATTATTTTAGAATCAAAAATTATTTTGGAATTGAATAGGCTAATGCTATGTTACCTCAGGCATCACTTTCATCCCGAAAAATCTAATGGTTACAATAAAAATGCTTTAATTAAAGTAATAATTGGAAGTTTTTATAAACATATAAAATTTGAAAGTATAAAATAACATATAAAGAAAAATAACATATATTGAACTTTTAAGTGTTGCTGTTATCTTGTGAATAAGAATCAGCTTAATCCCTTTTTCTTGTTTATTTTTCTGCTTTGGGAACTTTTTAATTTCATAGGAAATACTTATTCGAAATATTTTATTAATTTATTCCTTTATTTAAGATTTTATTCCTTTCCAATAAATAATTTCTTTTAAATAGATGTTAGAAAGACGTCGCATAAATATTTTTCCTGAACATGAAAAGCAGAAGACTGGCGTTTTCATCATATTTTCAAATCCACTCAAGGGGGAAATATTTGAAATTGAACTATCTATAATTTTTGAATTTTTTGATAAAATAAACTAAATTCTCCAAAACACTAAACAAACTAAAAACATATCTAAAAATACATCTAAAGTAATATTTTAATATAAAATTACTTCATATTAAGAAAATAATTTAATGCAACATGTGTATATTAACTACATTTATTACAAGCACTTCTTGCTATTTATATATCAATATAAATATCAAGAATGATGTGTTGTTATGTAGTTAATATACACATATGACAAAAATTTAAATATGTGGTTAATTTGAAGTAATTTTTATTAAAACATTAATTTAAACTTCAGTTAAAACATTACAATATTGTCTAGATTTGATCAAACATATAGAAACAATTCGATCTATTATTATTATTTAATAGAAAATTATGTTGTTATGAATTATTGGTATATTAGTTAAATATTAGTGGTATTATGAATTGCATAATAATTCCTCGGAATTCTCTGAATTCAAACTATTAAAACTTTAAAAATATAAATTTAAATTTATTTTATAGTAAAGTTGAAATTGTCTTCCATAAAATAGGGAGATTTTTTAAGAAACAGAAAGAGAATTTCAGGCTGAATAAGGGGAAGTTTTAGGGAAAATAGGAAGAAAGTAGTGCGGATTTTAGGAATATTTAGGAAAAGTAAAAAAAAAGGAAAACTTTTTGGGGAATATATGGATAAATCTTTAGAAACCTAGAACAAATTTGAGGGAGAAATGGGACACATTTTAGGGAATATTATTCAATATATAATTCGCGAATGCTTAAGTTTTATTCTAAAGTTTATTATCATTATTATGATAATGTCCAAATATATAGTATGCTTTATAATGCATTATTTTTGAAGCTGAGTAAATCAAAGCCGAAATACAATAAATGCTATATATCCATATTTTTCTTTATGTAAAATGATGCTTTAAGTTAAAAATTCATTTTGTCAACAAACTTTATTTGCAAATATTTGCCAAAACTTGTGTATTAATTACAAACTCTGGTCTGCAATTAGTGTGTAATTGCAGGAATTATAAATTACTTCCACATTTAATCCTGACTAGAAATGATGACTCCACCTACTGATGCACAATCTGGGTTTAACTCTGCGAATACTGCAATTAACTTCGTGAAGTTAGGGAAGCATCGCATTATCCACACAAAATGAACTGTGCCTCATATATACTTCTCTTATCATATGCCAGCAAATTTTCATTTAATTTGAAGCAGTTAGGGAACTCTATTAACAGTTTGAGAGCACAATTTTAGTTGCAAATATCACAATAGCAATGTCTACTGCAATTTTAAGTTTTGAAATTTGAAAAAGCATTGCTTTTAAGAACATCCATCAGAAAGTTGCATATGTGCTCTGAAATCAATTCAAAAGTATTAATATAATAATTTCAAATCTATAAAAAGTTACCTTTTGAAATTATCAGATATATTATAGCTCATAATATTTAATTTCAGTTCAGTTGTAATAATAACAATGTCTACTGAATTTTAGGTTTTAAAAATTAAGCGAAGCAATACTTGTAAATTCATGTAAAAGTTAAAAAAAAGAATTTAGAAATTAGATCAAAAATATTTATATAACAATAATTTTCAATTTATATATAATTTAACTTTGAAATCTTACAGATAATCAAATAACTTATAGCTAATAACCAACTGAATCCACCTCAATTTTTTAATTAAATCTTATTTGTAGTCACTATCATCACGATAGCATATCAAGAAATAATTTTAAATTTTGAAGATTAAAAGAAGAAATTGATGTAAAATAATTCATGTGAAAATTACAAAATAATTTGGATATCAATTCAAAAATATTTATATGGTCCTAATTTTAAATCTATAAAAATAGTTTTCTTTTTCGAATTATCAAACATCTTATAGCTAATAATAACATAGTATACAGCTACAGTTAATGAATCAAATCGTGCATTTAGTTGTGTTTTATCACAATAATAATACCTACAGTAATTTTTGAATTTGACAGAAGCAATATCGTAAAGATAATTCAACTGTAAATTGCAAAAACAAATTTTGAAATCAAATCAAAAACATTATATAATCCTAATTTTGAATCTATAAAAGGATATCCTTTATTGAAATTATCAGGTATCTCATAACTAAAAATAACCAACTAAAATATTATTTATTGAAATAAATTTTAATTTTAATCGCAGTTATCATAATAATTAATACATGATTTTATTTTAATTTTCACAATTATTAAAAGTAATGCTTGTAAGATAATTTAAGTAAAATTATAGAAGAATTTATAAACAAATTAAAAATATTTATATAATCCTAATTTTAAATCTACAAAAATATTTCATATTTTGAAGTTATCAAGTTTCTTATAGCTAATAATAACCTAGCAAAATAACCATAGTTATTGAGTAAAATCTAATTTTTAGGATCTTATTTATGAACTGATTGATACAATTTTAGTAGAATCCATTTTTAAACTGATTTCACATCACTTCAACTGTATTTTCGAAGAAAATATCTCCAAATTGCATTTTTTAAAATAAAATCTCGCGTTGTTTCTAGAAAATGTTTAATGGAATTATTAGGAATTCATTATCTAGGAATTGCTAATATTTAGTTTTCTTATGATCTTAATAGATTCATAAGAAAATCTACAAATTATAATATATTAAATCTACAAATTTAATCTACAAATTATATTCTCTTTTATAAAATGTCATGTAGTTCATAGAAAAGATTTAATAGAATTATTAGGAATTCATCTTTCTCTAAGAATCGCATATTTTATCTATACTGTTCATAGTTCTCTAATTCAGCGATTCTCAACCTGTGGAACACGAGAATATCCAAGAGAAAATATTATTTCAAAAAATTATTAACTGACTGAAAGGAAAGCACACATACACATATAACGCAAAACACATTTCTGCATATTTATTAACTTATTTAAATAACACAACTTACTCAGTCAAAACATAATAATTAATAAATTAAAAACAAATTTAATAATTATTAAGGAATTCTTTGGGCCTGTTTTACAGAGCAAACTTTTCGGATGAAGGTTCAGCATTAGATATAGCTACACTTATTACTGCATCTATATTTAGCAGATATCTATAATTTGTCTTCAAAGAAGTCTCAGCAGAAAATCCGGTTTAACAAAGGTAGGATGTTAAAAATGGTAACAGAATGCGAAATGCTCTTGTTTTTAGTGCAACAAAATCATCCTCTACTCCTGTCTAAAATTCAAAGAGTGATTTATTGCTAAATTGTCTTTTAGTTTCGCCACTTGCCATGAAGCCTATGATTTTTTTCCTCATCAATTGGGAGTCTTTCGGGAGTCTTATGAAATTTATTCCTAACCCAATCGTAATTTGCTGTCAACAAGAAAATACTTTTTAAGATTGTTTCCTAGCATTGTTAAATGATTTTCAATGGTTACAAAATCAACTTTTACATGTTATTTTTCAGTCTTGTAAGTTTTAGTGCAGTCAAAAACGTTTACAAACATTGTTAGTTTTTTTAAAAATTTGCTTTTAATTTCTGCTCCACAATTTCAATTTTCGATAAAAAAAGCATTAACTTTATCACTCATATCCAGCATATGTGTATTTGCTCTTTGGATTTGAAGATTCAAGTTATTTCATTCCTAGAATATGTCTAACAAGTAGCTCAATTTCATCAGAAATTAACCATTGCGAAAATTATCGGCCACCGGTCTGTTTTCTTCTTCTTGGAAAATGCGATTCCTTCTCTTATTCATAAACACGTTGCGAAAATTCTCCACATTATAGCCTCCTTGTCTCACAATAAAATAATAACGCTGAATGTACTGAAACCATGTCTTTACATAGTGGAGAAAAGATTCTGAATTTCAGGGGTCTCTTTTTACATAATTTATTACGATTACAAAATAGTTAACCAAATATTCATTCTAGAACTGATTCCTTTCGAAAACAAAGCTTCTCTATGGATCATGTACCATGTCCAGATGCACTGAGAGGATTTTTGTTTTACAAATTCTTGGAATATTCCGGACATTAAACAAGCACCATCTGTACATATTCAGATGCAATTTTTTCTTTATATGTAAGCCTCGTTCATAAAATTCATTTAAAACAGCAAATAATGCGAGAGCTGATGCTTTGAGTTATATTGGTTTGCAGAAAAGTAATTCGTTTACTACTTAAGTATTATCAAAAAATCAAACATAGGCAATTAGTTGAACTTTATTACTATCTGTTGCTTCATCAAGTTCTATTGAAAATAATTTGTCATGCAACTTCGATAAAAGGCGACACTGTACACCGTTAGCTAAATCACCAATTCAACGAGCAAGAATATCATTTAAAAGAAGTATGGACTGCAATTGTTTCGAAAAATTATCTCCAAACCTAGTTACTGCAATCTCTATTGCTTCTGGCAAAATAAGCTCTTCACCAATGGTGTAAGGTTTTTCTTTACATCTGGCTATTTTATATGAAACTTTGTAAGAGTCTTTTTTATTCACAGACAAAATTTCATTAATAAATGATACTTGATTTTCATAGAATTTTAATTCGAAGAATTCTCTGGGTTTGTTGTTACTCCCTAAGACGCTTTTCCAAATCTGTTTGAACAAATTATACACAAGGGCCTTTCTTCATTTACTTTAGCACTGGTAAAGGCAAAATTTAAGTATTCTTGATAATATTTTCTTGATTTTATTTTCGGAACCACGCTCGCCTGTGTACTTGCTGATGTTTGACTGTCATCTTAGGCTCGCTTACTTCCGCTTAAAAATTTATAAGTCTGCATAGATATCCATATATATTTAAAATAATTTTAAGAAATATGAGCGACATTAAATTTTAAGGTTGATTCATCTTCTATGAAACTTCCATCTCCTACATTTGTGCATCCAAATATACATCCAAATGAAAATTTTAAATTGAATATATTTGACATAATAAATTTATTCCAGGAAAGAATCCCCTTTATTGTTAAGTCCATCATAGAAAATAAGTAATTACATAAGTTATAAGAAATTTTATAAATACTGACTGTAAATAGCTATTTTAAAATATAAAAAAAAAATGTTAGCATATGACTTTGCTAAATTCTTTATTGTAAATATATTAAAAAAATTGTAAAATTTATTGTCCACCATCTCGTGATAAATATATTTGATAACATTTGCATTTATATGTGTACCACAGTTTTTATTTGGAAATGATTAATTTCAATATTTCTGCTAATTTTTCATCTTCTACTCTTTAATAGAGAATAATACTTCAAGCGTAAAGCTCCTTTTAATTTAAAAATAAGCCTCCTTACGAGGATATGAGAAATTGGTTCAAAAACCTCTTACTTTAGCTCATTGAATTACCTGAGATTAGATTAGCTTCAAAGATAACTACTTATATCTTACTTGAAGATTTAATAAGGTAAGAAATTAGTCAGGCCTGAAATTAAATTGCTGTTTCGCAGATTCAGGTGTCTATGTTTATTTCAATTTTGGTTTCCTTTTATATTAGTGAATGTGTCTTAACATGAGATTAGTGTTACCGACAGTTAAGTTAAATCAAATTCTTTGTGTTAGGAGAGAATTATAATAAAACACTATTTGCTGGTGGGATTTTCAGAGTCTAGATCTTAAGCTAATATTTAATTCATAAATATAATCGCAGTGTCAATGCTAGTACGATTTTTCCTGGAAATCGGTTTAAATGCATTATTAAGTATATAAGTTTTGGTATGGATAATAGCTTGACTTATCTTCTATTGCGTACGCTGCCTCATGAATAAATTATTTTGTCTTAATGAAGTCGAGCCCAGCCGAAAAAGTTTCAAATTTATGCTTCCCCGATCTGTAATTCTAAGTTATTTAAGTGTGGATTAGCTTTTGTAATTCCAGATTACTTAAATATAGTAACATTTTTGTTCTAATATATTTGTGTTGAAGTAGTATGAGGATTTTAGTCAAGTTCACAGAGGTAGATTGTGTAAGCGCAATTAAAATGTTTAAAAAATAGCCTAGAATCCAATAAATTTAATATAATTGATATAATCTTTTAAGTAATGCATAATCAATTAATGGCGAAGTGCAAAATCATATTCCTAATATTGAAATTTTTAATTTGAAATAGTATATATACCTTCATCAAATTAAAACAACATATCACAATATCTTATTATTCAATAAAGGTACACAAAGTTGTGTTTTTGTTGTTAATCAAAAAAGGAGGAAATGCGTGAATGAAAAATATGAAAAAATAAATTACTTTTTGAAGGGCAGATGGTTTTGCTGAGAAAGTATTTGCATTTGATGAATTTGTATACATATGTAGTATTATTTTCTGCTATTTTACTTGTCCAACGCCTGAATGCGGTAGGATGCTACATGTTTGTAGTAGAAAAATTTGCATCAATGGAAAATTAACTCAAAGAATTCGTATATATTTCAAAAAGAATGAACGGTGATGGATTTTCAAATATGGGAGAAGTAAAAGAAATCATTGAGAATACAATGAAGAAAAATGAAAAATCGGATGATCTAGTAATGCCAATAATGAAAATATTAATAAATCACTTAATTATATAGAAATTGATATGAAAAATATAAAAACTTTGGTATCTGCATTTAATTTCAAGGATAGTTATTAAAACCCACAAAGAGTATTTAACTAAACACAATTCTCAAGTCATCGTCTACTTATCCCACTATCATCCATTATAGAGTCCATTAAATTCACTCTAAGATTTCCATTATATTAATTTCTAGGATTTCTCTTCGTAACATTTACCATTATAAGAATTGGAATGCTAAATTATCCTTTAGATAGGGGGATCCATTATTCAACATCCTTTAAACCTCTGACTCATTTCCATTCCTCATTTCGATACCTGAGGATAAAATTTTCCCATTACGGATATTCAGTGAGTAGAGCATAGTGACTGATGATTTAAATTATAAAGCACCGTAAGAACAAGCTCAGAGCTTCCCGCACCCTGCGTGTATCTGCAGACGCAGAGCCCTTAGAATAACTAGTAACCGTACAATTTTACCCTCCTATTATAACCCTCATGTTTACTCCGTAAACGCCGTTTGGGGGAGTTGAGCGAGATGAAATTCGAGCTCAGGGATTACAGTAATAGCGATGGGTTCCTCGTATGAAACATTCGAAACTTCCCCGGTGTTTGTCACTAAGACTGAGTAATGAGTATTGTATAATCTCCAAGGCCAACAGTGAAATTGCTGGTGGGTTTCACACCTCCCAAAAGTCAATTTCATTACCATACATTCCTGCTGCAACTTTCCCAGACAACTAAGCTCTGCCGGTTCCTTCGGGCAAAGGAAGATAACTCTTTTGAAACAGTTCAAATAATTTTAAGAATCAGAGTTTAAACACTTATATTCCAGATTCCTTAGAGTGATTTGATTTCCACGATCGTACCTAGGCAATTCCGCAGAGGGAGCGATACAATTTCATTGATTAAAATGGCTTGCGTTTTCAAACCTTAATTTATCCATTAAATTTTTCAATGAAAGTCTGAATTCGTGGCCAAAAAATTGATTAAAACATACTATTCTCTAATAATTAACCGAAATAAAATAATTTCATGGATAATCCGAATTAGGATTCAATAAAGGTTTTTTTTTTTTCTAATTTATCCAATTTGTCATGATGAAAAATCTTGAAAATAAAGATTACTTTATATGAGCAATTTACATAACCTAAATCAGTCACTTATTTAACTGATAAATATCGTTAATTCTTGAAATAGTATGAATAGCGTTTTCAATCTATTTATTTAATTGTATAAATGTTGATTAAAGGCATGTATTATAAATAGAAATCTTTCTTTAAAAATGCTAAATATCAGCAATACGTAAGCTTACCACACGCATTTAATGAAAGTTTATTTGATGAAGCATGATGTAACAGAACTCATTTGATTTCAGAAATGAGATTTTGAAGGGAAACAAAAAGAATCAGAATGAAATATATTTTTCATGCAATATAGTCTCTACTTCTTGTATACTGCCGACCACTCCGCCACCGCTGAAAATAGCAATATCGACAGGAGCAATTTGGTTCTGTCTGAGAATTGGTGTAGACCAGATCGTTTGACTCGCAACTGTGAAATGTTTCACATATATTACTTAGGGTGTGAATTTGTATTTAGAAATATTTTTTTGAGATTTTATTTAAAATTTCTTTTGATTAAAAAATCTGACAAAATTAATTAAAAATCAATTGGAGGCCAGAAATAAATTTTATACTTTTTCATAATTAAGATGGAAAAAAGTATTATAATGAAACTAATTTAAAACTTGCGGGTAAATTTGTCCATTTGGTAGTTTGTCAAAACTATAATTTTTTAAATTTCTAATAATGAATAGAGGTGCTACCTTGAAATTCAACCGCTTTCATTGATTCATCAAATATCTGCTTGTGTAATTTTCTTACTCTGTTGCAAGTTAATGAAGAAAGATTATGTTTATTATCTGTATAATTTACATGAAGAATAAAATGCGGACAGCTCGTGTACATGACGAGAATAACAGGAGTAGGGAAATTATATGCTTAAAAGTAATGTAACGTTTAATTCATGTCCCCGGCAAGCGCAGCTTGTACTAAACAAATAATATAAAAAAATAACTCCTACTTAGGTCAACAAAGTTAATTTCAGTTACTTTTCATTAAATTTTTAATAAAACTAACTTTAATAGTTACATTATTATTTGAGTTATTTTTTTATTAAATAATTATCAAAAATATCATTAAATATAAAAAAGCTATTGATTTTCTTAAAAATTATACCTGCATTCTTCACCTCCACATGAAAAATACTGAACCTCTTGCATTTTGCCGATAGAGCTACTGTTTGCTGATTTTGATTTTCATTACAAACTGCTATTTAAAATATTAAAAATCAAATTTAATTAATGAATTAATTTTTTAAAAAACTATATTCACAGAGTGTGATTCATTACAAGTTTTAAAAATGTGTTCGAATTTGAGTAACTAATTGCAGGAATTGAATAAAAATAGATCTGAAAAATTTATTGCTTAAATTTTTCACTAATAATTATTTTCACAATTATAGATGTCTATTTTTATCTCATATTAATTAATACTACTTAATGATTAATTAAATACTCTTATGAGCTTTAAATAATGTTCGATATAAATCTAACTGCAATGAAATGAGAAAGATAATTTTTTAAGCAATGATTTTTTTTTAAATATTTGACTTTGGTTTGCGATATTACATAACAATTCTATTTAGCTTTGGTTCAACTAGTTATCTCAAACTAATTTTTTTAAAGTAGCAACGAAACGATAATGAAGTGATATATTATTTTCAGTTTATTTATTTAATACCTTTGATGTACTCTTGATATGCGTTTTTATATTGTGAAAAAAAATTATTAAGTGAATAGTTAATATGTGCATTTTTAATCCTACAGATTCTTGAACAAATAACATTCAACAAGACATGAAACTTTGGAGATATGTAATTTTTACTGATATACGAATGTTGTCTAGAATATATTTTTAGAATGGTTGTGAATATATGGGGTGTACAACAGGAAGAAAAATTCTATTGATTGAATGAATAGTTTTTGTAGTATAAAAGTGAAGTATTCTTTTTATCCGGGCATTTGAAATTCCCATTTGAAGCACAAAATCATGTTTTAAAATTTTTATTATGATTTGATTGTCAGTAGAATTTGTATTTTTATGTTTTTCTTTTGTTTTCACAATTTAAATACTAGTGAAATGGAGATGAAATAATTGTCTCTTCAAAGTTCTGTCAATTTTAAAGATGAATGTATGCATTTTTAAAATAAAATTTAGTTAAAAGAAAAAAAACACAAGAAAATTATTTCAGATATTTAATTACATAAATATTTAGAGAGTTTAATATTTTTTAACTATAGGCTATCTCATTACTATAATTTGAATTCTTCCCTTATTTTGAATGCATTATCAGCTTATAATATCTACTTATCTCCAATAAGCTCAAATCTTAAAGGTCTTACCAATTTCTTAGGTACAACGTCTTATTCTAAAGTTTAAACTTTCAATCATAGGGAAAACAAACGTTTTTAAAAATTTACTTTTACAATGTCTGCCTCACCTAATGAATTAGCATATGTTTATTTAATGTAGTTTATAAAATACTTCAATTACTATATTTTTCCTAACAACGTTTTTCCTTAACTTCTGTTATTTAAGGAAATTTGAGTTTTTTCTTTCTTTCTTGTAGAATTATTGCATTCAAATTACTGGAACTGTCTCGAAATTTAAATTTCTAATAATTTTCAAACAAAAAGTTTCCTTTTTGATGCAATTATATTTTAGAAAATATTTATTCCAAGACAGTATTAGTCGGATAGATGAGCAGTGTTCGATACTGTAAAAATATTTCTTGTCATCAACTTTACTCCATATTAATGTTGAATGAAAGGAAGAAAAAATTTAAACAAAGATTTCAGAAAACTCAAGTTTTCTTTAAATTTCACATCTAATGAAATATATAAGGACACTAAACTCCAAATCAATTCCTTTTTATATAAACGCATATACTTTATGTATTATAAAAACCAAGATTACAAGAAAGGGGGGAAATGTGTGGATTTTCTTCTTTTTTTATATTAACAGCAAATATCAAATTATGATTATGGACGTATTCATCACTTCAATTTGAGCTTCTTCTATTTTTGTACCTTTAATTTTTACCAGAATTTTATCTTAGCAGTTAAGAATAATTCTATCATAAGCATATAAAATTTATTGAATCAAATTTATAAATTAAAATTGAATCACAAATCATATCTTACCATGGCCAATCTCATTTTTATACGTAGTATGTATATTTGTGGAATAAAATGGCAGACTGAATGATGAAGGTATAACACGATCAAACGTGTTTTAAAAATTCATGCTAGAAGATTTTGTAATTATATTCTTGAAAATCAAATATTCTTGGGATGAAAATTCAGGCTTGTTGAAACATATATTTCACAGACTAATCCCACGAATTTTTAATTGTAATGTATCGTACATTGGTTTCGAAATAAATTGAAAGTAATGTAGCATATAATGAAATCAAATCTGAATAGGGATCTTTGTCATCATTATCCGAAATATATTCATTATCTGAAATAGCGCAGCCTGTGCACTCTTTAACATCGCTAAAGCCCTGCTCAGTCCTTATATTCATTACTTCGTGAAAATTATTCAATACTTTTGAGAAGTACAGCAACTAATGGCAGTGATAGATGAAGATCTTAGCTAGAATACACATTAGGATAAAATCTACTTCTCTCCTGTTAATTAAAACGTAACCACGTAATGCACAAATATTCAGTCGAAATAATTTCGGCATCAAATATTTGGGCAGATCTTTTCACTATTTATAGAATGGCATTAGCCTTTCCGGAACAATTCAAGATAATTACAATCACAGTAATATATTTTCATTTGAATTTATGCTATCTAAAAGGCACATTTATAAACATTTAGAAATACAAAACTTTATAATTAGTAAACTGGAACATGCATTTATTGCAGATCATTTAAAAAAAAGACTACATTTACATATTAATTAATATGAAATACAAAGGCATTTTCACTAAATATAATCCTGGAACTGATGAGTTTCTTCTTATGAAAAATTATTAAAACATGTACCATTAGGGGAATATATTAATTTTAATATTATTTATTAATATTTATTTATCGTCAAATCAAACTACTTTTACATATCTGTCTATCTGAAGAATAAAAGGTATTTTCAATATCAATGGAGTTAATAAACTTTCATACGAAGAAATTCCTTAAAACATGAGCAGTTAGAGGAATATATTTATTTATAGTTAAACTACTTTTACACGTTTGCCTATTTAATGAATAAAGATATTTTCAATGAATATATTTTACGGATTGATGAATTTCTTTGTCTGAAAATTTATTTAAATATGCATCATTTGAGGAATATATGCATTTATTGCCAATTGTTTACGATGATGCAAATCTTCCAAGCACAACAAGCGAAAGATTCTAGCTATTGCAATTATACCTTTTACAGCAAGATTTGAGCTTTCATAAAGTCGTCATCAGTATGGAGATAACAGAATTCATATAATTTCTAACAATGGTGAGAACCAACCACCATGCCAAAAGTTTCTCCTCCTCATACCTGATTTGTGCTTTTGTGGAAGATATATCTGCAATAAGGACACTATATACTTCCTAAGTACAATATAGATGATTAAATAATAATATTAATTCATATTATTAAAATCTAGATTTATGACAAATTAATAAAATTACATTAAGTTTAGAATAATTTAAAATTTTAAATACAATAATTACAAAATTATTGGAGATCGTCAGAAGTTGTAGGAACATTTGCCTTCTTAGTATTACTTATTTTCAAGTAATTTTAATTCAGAAATTAATTAATTTTGGAACAACAATTATTTTCTCAAATTTAACTACACATTTGTAGCATAATTGATTGAAGTAGATTGGCAAATTTATAAGATAAAAAAATGAATAAAAATTTCACCAAAATTTCAATTAGATGCCAAATTAATAAATGATAGATATTTAATAATAAATTAAAATTAAGCAATTAAGGAAAAGAAAAAAATTATCATTAAAATAATTAGATAAAATCACCATTAAATTAATGAGAAAAAATAGCTAATATTAGCCTTTTTTATTTTTTTATCTTCTGATTCCTCAGCCATAAACGACTTCGTTAACAACTTCCCAAAAATGCATTTATGATTTTTTTTGTTAGTAATTCAACCACGAAAAGACTCTTAAGACAATAAAAAATTTTTTTTTTCAGAAGTTTTGCCTTAATGATAACGTTTATCTAATCTTGAGAACTTGAACTGCACTTCTTCGATCTCTCAGAATTTTCTTTCTTCTTTGGTTTAAGACCATAACTAGCAATGATATTCTTTTAGCTGTGTAGAATTGCAACGATGGAAATACATGAAAAGAAAAGAAAGTGCTCTCCTGGGAGAAAAATAGCACTTCTCGAGTCGGGTTGCTTAGGTCATAACGCATTTCGGGCTTATATTTATGAGAAGAAATGCAATTCATATGAAATAAACCGCTGGAGATTATGTTTGAGAGGCGCAATTATTGCGGTTTGGGCCATCTCCTAAGAACTTCTGGAGATTCCGAAATCTCTAAGCAGTAGGGAGAAACAAAACGCACCCGAGAAGCTTTATTGTTAAATATTAGAAAATCCTATTTCTGACTTTTGCTGAAAGAAGAGAGACGTATGAATTAAGCGAAATGTTAGCGAATTTCTCTCTTTCTCTCATTCAAATTGATTTGATTAAACTTCTAATAAATGACTTTTCATTTTATTTTTCAACATATGTGTGAAATTGTAGAATAATTTTTCTCAGAATTTCGAACAGTAATTTAGTAAATTCTTATATATCAATTAGAGAGTTGTTAGAAAAAAAAAGAAATAGGAACAATGACTCAGGTGCAATAAGCATATTTTTTATTTGTCAAAGCATATTTTATATACTACCATGAATTTATGTTTAATATTTCTACAAAATTTCATTTAGGTTTCTATTATTTGCTCTAGCAGGGGGAAATCACTTCATAATTGAGGATGAGATGCCTTCGGTATGATGGTTGAATCTGTTCTCTCCCATAGATATACGAATAAGTAGATATTTGGCTCTTCCCATCAATGATGGAATGCACTTCCTTAGGGAAGTACTTTACCTTGGCTGGTGATGGATTTTATAACTCAAACTTAATTCACATCAGTTTTACTGTTGCGGCTGTCCAGTTATTCAAATTTTTCCGTGTGCCTTCCGGCTTTCATTTTGTAATTTCCAGTATTTTTCTCCTTGGAAGAAGCACGACGGATTTCCAATAAATTGCCAAATCAGTGACAATTTTGGGCTTCCATGCATTCAAATGATGGGGTATGCCTTTTACTGGAGGAATAAGCGAAATGTGGAATGATGGCCCTATTATTAATTACCTTAAATACAATGTACTCTTTTTGGAAGTATGGGTATTTGAGTTCATTAGAATGCCATGTAGAGGTCCGAAATAATCTGTTATGGAATTCTATTCTTTTCTAAAAGCATGATTTTCTATGTGAGCTACAAAATTATGTTTTTCTTCTGAAATCACATTTTATTTGATAAAGAATTTCCTTATATATTACTCGTGAATATATCATAGTATTGAATACCCCTGTTAAAGAAACCTAATGAATTATGCTATGTTTACATTTCGATATAAATAGTTACTGCTATATGTTTTCGTTTTAAACATAAAATATATCAATAGAAAGAAATCCAAAGCCTTTTGAAATCTCATCTTTTTAAAAATATAACCCAAATTCTGTAGCCGAAATAACCCACATAATTTGCGAAATCGCTCGATCCTTAAACATTCATTCGAGGATGCCTATCCAGCTTCACAGGTTCGAAGATTTTCTTGCACGTTTGCTGTCAATCGTGCGATATCACGTGATAAAAAGTTCTCTCCAATCGAAATCCCAATTTTCAGCTTGGTAATGAATATGGTAACTTTCTTGATTTTATTTCACAGTTAATTGTGTCATCTTTGATTCATACCTTCCAACTAATGAAATATTCTTTTATCTACTGGAATTAAGAAATAGTAAGGAATAAATGACTTATTTAATAGGGGTCTGGATCTCTGGGGGGGGGGGCACATCGTAATTGAGGAGATGTTTTCGGCATGGTGGTTAGAGCTCATCAATCCGGTGGGTAAAATAATAAGTTGGGGTCTGACCCTCCCATCGATGATGGGACATACTCCATCCGGGTAGGGCTGTACTGTGGTTGGTGATGGCGATTAGGACTTAACCACAGTTTCCGTGTTGCTGTAGCGGTGGTCCGGAAATTCAGTTTCATGTGGTGTATCCGTGTGCTTTCGGGCGGGTCGGAGGTCAGTAAGATGACTTAATAGTGGTCCTGAATCACACACATGATTCGTGGCAAAGAACGTTTTACAGAAACCAAAGAATATTATGTTCGGCCTTTGAAAAGTATTATGTTTTCTGCACTAAAACACTATAAAATAAACACAAGTACTATGTATAAACAAATATCGCTTTTTAAATTTCCGGTTTTAAGAATATTTTTAACATGAAAAATTTTAAAGAAATTTAGATATCTCGCTTCAGTAATTCAAATACACATGAGTCAAACTGAAATCAATGTTCATTTATAACAAATAAAAATACATTACTAAATTTGAAAATAAACTTAACTGTAACATGCATAAACAGTTTAATTCTGAAACGCTTCAACGGGCTTCAGAGGACAGAACATAAATTTCAGATGTGTTTATGGTATTTTAAAATAACATAAAATGGAGTATCAGTAAAAGTGACATTTTCTAACAATAAATAGAGTTTCTTCGATATATTTTTAAAATCTTCCGGAAACGCCCTACTCCTTTTCCAAGTTAAGATTAAACAGTATTTCATACCGCGTTCATGAATTTGCGAACATACACAAATCCATAGTCTCCTTAAAACAATTGTGTCACACATTTTGAAACAGATTAGAGTATTTTTCTGTTGTTATTAAACTGTTCATAAAAAATGATCTCTCTTAAAACTTGAAATTTGGTTTTCTTATTGCGATGCATTATTTTTTTTATCGAATCAATATGCTGAAGTTCGTTAAAATATAGATAATACAAAACATATATATATATAATACTATAAAATGAACGCTGATTAATTTCCTAATTTTTTTTGTATATTTTAATAAAACAGGAAAAAGATTTCTAAATAGAAAAAGATAGTTGTTAATCCAATTGTGAAATGCTTTGTTGAGAAAGTCATTAAGACCAGGATATAATTTCAAATTAATTGGAATCTGTCAATATTAATTTTACAGTACTATGGTCTACATAAAATAGTTAGTTTCATATTCTACAATCATTTATCATTTTATAAATTTTGTTTCCTATAAATCTGTTTAATACTAAATAACACATCGTTCATTTTTACAAAGAATTCCAGTTTCATCTTTACATGAATTTCAGATTCAAATAATTTAGTATGTTATTTATATTATATATATATAGGATTCGAACATTTGAATTTTTTAAAATTTTTAAATTTTAATCTTGTTTAAATCCGAAATAGTATTTGGTTCCGTTTTTGTAATTAGCTTTGATTCGTTTCCTAAATTATTCTAATTTAGATTTGTTTCATAAATATCTATTATTTTATTTGGCTTTTAGGTTTGTTTACTTTTTGCAGTTTAATTCAGAATTAAATTTTAAATTATTTCGTCATAATTTGTTTCGTTTCCAAGAAAAAAATTTAGTTTCGGTTTCCAAAATAATTTAATTTTTGATGAATTTCGGAATTTAAATACACACACATATATATATTAATTAATATATATATATATAATTAATATAATAACAATAAGCATACCATAACAATAATAAATACTATAATTTTGCTAATTCATATTTCTGTACTAAATTAAAATTTTGTTAATTTATTTGGTTATTCATACTAGGAGAACGAAAATTCAGATTTTATTGCTCAAAATAACCACAAATACTTATTATCTTAACTTTCATTCCTGAAGTCAATAATTGAGAACAAAAAAAACTTTTGGAACGTGTACAGCAAAAAATTCAAGTTCCAACAGAGTAGATCGAAGAACCATAATTTAGTGCATGTTTCGCCCCGAGAGATTTTTTTAAAAAAAGTATGGCAAATATAATATTTGATGCAACATAAAAACATGTGAAGGATTAAAAAAAGAAAAAAGAATTCTATCATTAACAAATGTGAAAAAAATTATCTCTTAAGATGCTGATATGTATTAGATTCATTTAATAAAGAAGCTTGCAAACAATGCATTAAAGAGGATTTTCATCCCACTGCAATTTTTGCTTGCTTTTTCTCCCTTTCTTAAATGTATTTTGCTTCGGAAAGGATTTATATAAAGAAAACACAATTATTTTCATTCGCTTCAAAAAATGTACTCGTAAATTAGCTCTTATTTGGGAACGAAACATTTGTGTTGCTTTATCCTAATTGACATGGGCTTACTTCTTAATACTCGAAGAGTATTATTTTATCATCTTCTGAGATTTCTGCATCTGGTTCACTTCAGAATTTTTAAAAGTTAAGACTGAATATTTTACTGTGTTCTTGCTTTGTAAAACACAATATGTTGCTCCATGAAATGTTTTGGTACCCTAAGGAATATAAATATTTGAATTTAGGAAGCGCACATATGAATAACAAAAGTATGTTTCAATTGATGAATACGATTTTGAAACATCACACAACAGTCCTGCTTTCATTTATGATAAGAAAACGTACTGTTTATATAAATCAATAAAAACTATTATGAATTATTTTAAATCCATCAAGTAATTGGAAATGCATCTCAATAATGATGAAATAGTGAACAGGAAGTTTAGTTGGGCAAAATATGATAGCTGGTACTTTTTAAAATACCAAGGCATTTCACAAAATACAAAAAAAACGGCAATATGTTAAAAGATAAATCACACAAGATGTCTATGTATTATATACAATGCCCAAGAAAAATATAATTAATCGTTTCATATTTTTGCTAAAACCGTCAGACAATCTATATAATGTCTAGGTATTCTAAAGCATACTGTGGTTCATGCATAACATGCCACGAAAATATTAATAATGTAACAATTTACATCAAAGACGTAATATTTACATTAACGTACCTTTTGAAAACATTACAATTAAGATTTTAATACATATCTAATAATTTAAACCCTAATCAAGTAATATTGGATTTAATGTACTCCATACGCAGTGGATTTACAGCGAAATTGAGCTTAGACCTTAAAGCCGACTTCATACATTGGGCAGCTGCCTACAGCTAATAAAGCCAAAAACTCACCACTAAGACATCACATTCAGCAATTCAAGTCTGAAACCGAGCTCTTTCCACTACTCCTTGATTCTGAAGCTGAAACAGTACCACTAGGTTACTAAGAAGAATCCCTTAATTTTCAAACCGAGACTTACCATAAGGTCATATTATTCGGTACCTTGACAAACAGGGATGAGTTTTGATTATTTTACTCTAACATTAAGGTGCAGCATTGCAAAATATATATAACACGGTAGAAGGAATAGCAAATATAGCATACATAGTACATCGTGGAAATACTTAAGTAAGCTCCCCTAAACTATAAAAGCTACATATTCATGCAATTGTGCTTTTTGTTGCTGCAAATTTAGTATTACTTAAATTTGTATCATCTTTATTTCATTCATTGTTTCCTTTTATTTGATTCGCTAATATTGAACCACCTAATCTGTAGTGATAATGTGCTTAGATCTTTTAAGCTCTAAACTTAAATTAGTCTCTGACTGCCTTTTAAGGCTGTAAACGATCTTTTAGATGACCTCTGACATTTTAATAGGTAAAAGGAAATTGAAAAAAAAAATTATCATTTGAAACTGCTCTGAGTTGCAGAAAATAAATGATGCTGAAAAAATTTAGTCATTTTTTGTAAAAGTATACTGATGTATTTTTGATTGTGAATGAGCAAAACAGAATTATTTTAAGGAAAAAAAAACATGTCAATATTTTGTCAAATAAAAATAAAGGCAAATATAAAGTATGTTTTGCTAATAGCGATTAAGCATTCTAGTGCCAAAGGGGTTGTGCATACTTATTTAAAAAAATATATATAGATAACATAGATGTTAAAAATCAATCATATTAATTCGAAATGTTAATAACATCATTACTGTTTACGGTATTTTAAGGACAGTTAGAGAATTAAGTTTGAAAATATTTATATTTTGGCAATATCAATGTATATATTTTGCATTTGTTTAAGAATACGAAGAGAATTATAATGGTTACATTAAATATGAGATGTGAATGACCTGCCACTAAATTATAAAATGCTATACAAAACTGGTTCAAGTATAATGAAATACATATCAGACTTGACATGTTTTGTAGAATTCAAGGAGTTCACATTTAGAATTTTACAAATAACCTAAGATTTATTTACTTTCACTAGACTTCGGTTTTTGAAGCATTTATATTCTGACATATACGGAAGAAATGGCAACAAATCCATGATGGATGTATCGAATATGTGATATCTGAAACCCATCTGCTAAATAGTACATCTCCAACTCCAATCTCCTGCATATCTGCAGAAATATGTTTTTAAGCCGGTGTAGTGCAAAACAAATATTTGAGCCCCGGGAACACGAAAACACTAAAAAGCTACAGACGTTTCCTCTGAGAACAGTTTTTCTTCCTCTGTTTCTGACTTCTTTCTTCCTTCTAAATCGGACTGCACACTCTAAGCTTCACCATTTATCAGCGCTTTTTGACTTGGAGGAACATCTGGGGAATACAGGGGGGTAACCTTTTTTCCTTCTTTTATTGACAGAATGTTTTATTTGAGAAATCTATCAAGTAGTTAATCCATCTGAGTTTCTTGTTCGTAGACGTTCGCACCCAAGAATCCGTTACCACTCCACGACGTTTTTTTACTTGCTTTTTGTTTTTCATGCCGTTTACACTTTCCTAGCTTAACCGAAGCTGAAAAAGAAACCCAACACTTTTTTTCTCTTCCTTTTCTATTTGTAGTAAAAGATTTGTATTTCTAGGTGATTTATAAAGATCTTTAGAATGGAAGTTTATATTTTTATAAATGTTCTTTTACGGCAGGCTGCACTTTAAACTCCGAAACAAAAATGGCTTCTGTTAGAGTTTTATGTATATATATTTTTAAAAAATGCACGATGTACGATGGTAAAACAACTTGTAGTATAACACTGTATTTCATGTCTGAAATGATGTAAAGCTAAAACAATGAATTATAGAAAGCAATAATTATCTCTATAATTACTGGAAAAGTATTCAAATATTTTTTAAAGTTATTAATTGTTACACACCTTTTACATCTTTTACTGAAACAATTTCCCTTTTTAATTGTTATTTTAAAACAAAGATGCCATATTTCGTCATCATCTGATTTAAATCTTTTATATTAGTTTATATGAAAACATACTTAATTTTTATACGAAGTTTCAAACATCAAGAATGCTCTACTTTTTACCATGAGAATGGCGCAGCATGGCGAAAAATGGTCCTGCTGCCAAAAAACCCAAATCAACCAACCTTTTGTTAATCATAATACAGAAGGACTTTTAAAATTTTCTTCATTTACATATATTTAAAATGAATACCAGTGGTAAAAAAAATCACTGCTTGTATTTTTTGAATGCAACAAACGAAAACATTTGGGCAGATGTTAATACAAGGCCGTAATTTTGATGATTTCACAAAAGGAGCAATTGCCTACGTCATAATTTTACTGATATTCTAACCTTTAAAATGTACAAAACCTTGGATTGTACTTTTTTAATGATCATTAGCATACATTTTGATTATTTTCTATAAGCAGTTCCATTTAAATTTCCCTTCAAATGTTCAGCCAATAAGGCTACCTTCTGATAGTTAATTTACAATTTCCTATTCAGCTTCATTAGTTTCACTTATGAGAATTGGATGCATTATTAAATAAGAAATTTCAGTGTACATTTATCCAAATTTATTTAAAATGGCAACATAGCTTTCAATGTATGAAAATTACAAGAATTTTTTTTTTCTTATTCTTGTTTTAGAATTCCAGTATGAGGTGATTAGATTGATATAAAAAGTCAAATTTTTCAAGCTGTTCAGTCAAATTTGAACAACGTTTTGGATTTGGGGATTGCTTATATATTATTACTTTCAAAATCTACATTGACAAAAAGTACTGTAAAAGCGCAATTCGAGGAAAATTCGTAAAAATTGCCTTTTTTAGATTAAGAAAGAAATTTATTTCGTTGAAACTATTTTCGTAAAAATTTATTCGTTGTTCTGAATACTTCTGAAAATAATAAATTATTTTGATCAGATGAATTTCTAAAAACTATAATGTACTGAAATTCCATGAATAGTAAGTATAAAATGTGTCAAGAAATATTTTTAAAAATCAAATGCATACGATGTTTTAAATAAATCAACAATGTCAATTGTAATAATAGAATAATGTCAATATAACCTAAAAATACAAGTGTAGTATGATTATTTAATCATAAGTAAATGTGTTTGAAGTATTTTAAATAGAATACTCTTGAAAATAAAACTTTTAAATAATTTAACTACTGATTAATTATAATTATATTATTCCATCCTCCATTAATGGAAATAAATAACAGGAATTCAGGAATTAATATTTTCCTAAAACAAGTGAAAAGAATTTTTAGCAGTGAAGCCTTTTATTCGAATTTCGTATAATTTCATAGATGAATTCAAGAAAAAAATATTTTTCAGGTTATTAATTTTACATTTCTTTGATGAGCAATGCAAATACGCAGTTGCAGTGATTCCAACATTCTCGATAAAAGCTTTGCGCCATAAATAATGTTTACGATAATTCATTTCCTAAGTTTTAAATCCACTTAAAACTTCTGTAACTTTATCCATTATTCTAATTTCAAAGAATTACTTTAAGTTTACGAATATGCAGCTGTTGCATAACTTATTCCGTTCAGTATTTAATGGTCCAATTTTCTTAATCTTAACCGGATGAGTCGATCCTCTCAATACTTGTTCGATTTCCTGTAATATTTTCTCGCCATAATATGGTAACGTAATGAAATGAAAAGAGCAATTTTAAAAAAAAAAATTAAAAAAAGGAAATCTACTATTGCAAATTTCAAGTTATGTGGGAATATTATTATTTCAATTTATTATTTATCTTAATTAAGTTATTAACTATTTTAAACTGGTTTGAAGCAATCACGAGACTCCTCTATCGGTCCCTATTCTCTCTGTATCATTTTTTAAGCTTTCATTTTCAATTCTTCAAGGTCGCAAACCAAATTTTGGAGCTCGATCGATTTTGTCATGGAAAAAGCTCTTTCTTTCTAAATATCGAAGCATACGTAATCTGATAATACCGTGATTGTTTCAGCCCGGTTTAAACTGCTTGATGACGTATTAATTAAGAAAATATACAAGAATCCAAGAATGAATAATTTGAAAAAAAGTAGTTATTTAGTTTGTGATACTTACTAACAAGACACTAACTACTAACATTTAGACCAGATTACTAACAAGGTGTAAAAGTTTGCCAAATGTAACAAATTTCTGCATTATTCTTTAAAAAAGCGGAAAAATGATGCCTCAAAAACGATAAATCGCTAATTTGTTGCCTACACATTCTGAGGCTTCAGAAATCTAAAAAAAAATATTTTCTTACATGATGATAATTCCTTGCCAGATAAAATGTAATAATAACAAAAATTTCAAAATTCAATTTAATTCAATTTCTACCTCAACTCCTAAAAATGCTATTGTCTTGAGCCTATATTTTTACACCTATGAATTGAAAGCTACTGATAAAAGTATTTAACACTTCATATTTATTAAAGGGATTAGATTACTAATAAGATTCAGAGTTTTTAATATAATAAAAAATCAATTAATGACAATAAAAGTAGTGGTTTTTTTTTCATTTTATACATTTTTAAATTCTAGATATATAACCAAGATGTGGCAGTATGGTGTTGGCAAATTTGTAGGAAATACATTTTAAACATTACTTTATAAAAATTTCTCATTTCAGAAGAAATGAATGATATTTTTTTTCTATGAAAAAGCATATTTAAATTGCATTCTACTCAGGAAGTAAATTGATTTTAAGTTGAAACCGAAAATGCTCCGCCATCTCTTAAGGCTAGTTCCTTTCAGGAGTTTACAAAATAAATTAGAGTTATTTACAATCTTGCTGGTTTCTGTTATTTAACAGGTATTTCGAAGAGCTTTTTTAATGTTTTCTCTTTGCATCTCCAAACTTTAAATTCTTTTTGCTTTGTCGTAAATGTTTCCACATTTCCTCAGAAATACGTGCTTTGAAACGATGAAATAGTGCTTTTTTTATCGATTTTTTTATATCCCCTTTTCACACTTCTTTTTTCATTTCCTCTCTCTGCGCCTCTCTCTTTCTCTGTAATATTTACATTTCAGATGTCTCAGTGAACAAGTGAGAAAATGCGCATGTATATGTTTGGGGGGGGGGAGTGTAAAAACGGTAGCTGGCCCCTTTTTCCACGAAAGCAATAGTTTTTTTTTATCTTGCTTTTTGAGTAAAAAAATATCGAAAAGAAGAGTTAGAAGAAAAGTTAAAGGAAAAAAAATGATAGAAACGTTATTTCATTTCAAGCGGACGAACGGGATACCTTTTTCCCCCTCCTGTTTCCTTGTAAGGATGTTTTTTGCATCATTAAACTTCATTGTTTTGTTATTAAATTGTATAGTATTCCAAAGTCGGTGCTTGGAAAAGGGAATTCAATTTTTATTTCCTTTTGATGTTTCATTTTTTTACAAGTACCCTTACAAAAACGTGTACGAAGCATTCCAGTTTTATATATGCATACTTGTTCTTCAAAAAGGGCTGCATAGATTATTTTATGGCCCTTACTAGAGAGAGATCGATTTTGGTGTTTACCTGAATATCTATTTTCAGTTGAAATTCTTGTTCCAGGAAAACAATTCTTCTTTTGTTTGCCGCAAAGTATGGACTAGAATTTTTGCCGAAAATGACATCGCATTTTTAAACCAGTTCTGGGTAAGAAGAAAGAAACTAATCATTTTTACTTTACTTGAGGTATTAGTGTTGTACTCATGGAGAGCACTTATTTTGTTTCTTTGAATGCAGATCTATTTGCGTTTCTTTTTTTCTTTCGTAGTATTCCAAATCCTTTGAAATTTAAAGCAAGAATTTGCCGTTGCATTTTTTTTTCTTTTTACATTTTTTTTTTTTACTCAAAGAGTGAAAAAAAAAGGATTACTTTAAAGGAAACGAGATGACACTTTTTGGGATTACTGCTTTTTATAATAGAAATGAAATAATTTTTTTATTTTTGCGTCATAAAATTCATAAAATAGAAACTAATGCTTTATAAAATAAATGTATTTCGAAATTTTATGTAATTCAAATAGATATTCGAATGCTTATAAAAAGTTTTCAATCTATTTACAAGCATTTCTCAAATAGAAATAATATTAATGTTTCAAAAATAAATGAGAATAAATAATATAAAAAATGAGAGATGAAGTCAGAAAAAATTATATAACAAAAATATAATGGTAATTAAAAATATACGAAATACAAAGAAAATACACCCAACACCAGAGCCAAACATAATTCAATATTTGTACCAAATCCCCCCCAAAAAATAATATGTATAAATACAATCATTTTTTTAATTTAAAAAATTAGAAAAATAATTATTAAAATTTGCTACAATTTTCATTAAATGAAGTTTTTTTTTTAGAATTAGGAAACGTGATTATAAGAACAGAAGTAGTATATCTATTTGAAAAATTAAACTGAATTTACTTCTTGTCAGAGTGGTTTTATATAATGGCAATATTTTTTCGTATATTTAAATCTCAAAGGTTTTGTTTTACAAAAAAACATTATAAAACAAATTTCATTCATTTAAAAAAAAAAAAAAAATAGAAACTACTTCAAAACTAACCAAGTAATTTTCTAAAAAGATTTGATTGGTCTTACTACAACTGTAACAAAATTACTCAATTATCGCAACCTTAAATTTTAAATTACCTTCTAATGAAAATCAGTATAAATTTAAAAGCATATTTCCATTATAAAGTTATACTAAAATATGTGATTACTTCTTTTTTTTAAATGCAGTTAACCTACTCATAACAAGGTCAAATATAAAATAGTTTGCTAGAATATAAAAGTGTAATAGCTTTTTTGTTTCTTTTTTATGTAGGAAGTTTAAACCTTTTATAGCTTAGATTATGTTTTCAACTGTGTTTTCAATATATTTTAAAACACATTAAAAAAAACTGTTGAACTATTCTAACGTTAAATTTTAAATAACCTTCTAACAAAATTCTTAGTAAAAAGCCATTTCATTATAAAGTAATATAAAAATGTGAGGTTACTGCTTTTCCATACAGTTCCTAACCATAAAAGGGGCAAATAGAAAATAGCCGGCAAGAATATAAAAGTGCAGTACCTCTTTTGTTTCTTTTTTATATAGGTAGATTATGTTATTCAACTGTGTTTCCACGATGTTCAAAAAATACCTTGAAAAAAACTTTTGGAACAAATTAATTCTGCATCATACCCTTCAGATTCGTCGAGGGAAGTCAGCATATTGTGGCTTTGCTTATGCAGAAGCTTTATTTGTATTTTTTTGTCATTTCATGACGGCCCCGTTTTCCGGCAGATTATCTCTCCTGCAGGGTATTTGCATTTCGAAAGTTACAAGAACGACGTGTAGGTGATGGGACAGCTTGTGTGTAAATATTAAGAACAAATTTCGAACACAGAAGAAGATTCTGAGCATGGAAGGTGAATGGCGTCGTCTGAATTATCGATTAGACATTCTTTCTTTTTCTTTCTCCCTCCCTTTACCATATTTTTCGAAAATTGTTCATCGTGAGAAAGTCATCATATGTGCTCCAAAACTAAATCATACTGAGTCTACTCCCCTACGGCAGTAAAAAGTGTACGGTTTCAAAGCTTTCAACACCTTTCGTTGTCATTGTAAAAATAAATCGCTGCTGTTAACTTTAATTTATGACTTTCAGTGCTCAAACCGGCTGAGATAGGGTACCTCGTTGTTTGCTTTCTAGAAGAATATTTGAAGTACATAAGGGTAAATTTTACAAAACAGACGTTTTCAATCGCCTCTGATATGTTTATAATTTGTGAAACGACGTGTTTAGAAGAAACTCGGAAGAAAGAAAAATATGGTTCTCTTTTCGGTAATGTCTTAGATTTCATGTTTGATTTTGCAAATAGCAATTGAAGATGCTATTTTTTGTGTTGCATAAATGTTATTTATATTATATATTTTTAAATGTTGAAATGGATTTCTAACTGCTTTTAAAAAAAATCGGCATAATGTTTTCAAATAAATTCAAATATTTTTCATACAAAATAAAATTATTGAATATATTTCATTATGCTGTTATGATATTATGATATAATAAAAATAAATATTCTAATCTGCAAAAAAACATGGGATGCAATATAAAATGGATTGATTGCCAACCCCGGAAATTGCGAGATAGCAGTTAGGGGGAGGGTCAAATAATTTTCAATGTTTTTGTTTAACGGTATAAGAGCCATTCATTGCCTATTCGATGACAGAATTTAAAACTTTAATTTAAAACGATCGTTTTAAGTTCATAAGTTATCTGTATTTGAACAATAAATTTTTCTACATTTAAAATTGTGTATAATTGAATATAAAATTATTTCATGTAAAAGAATGCCTTTTTATACTTAAAGAAATTCTTTTTTGTTGTTGTCTTTTTTATATGACATGCATTTTTTTATCTCATATCTATTACAATTATAAGTAACAATTCATAGTTACATTAGAGTTAGGAAGATGAAAAGTAGTTTAAATTGACGATTAGATTTAATAGAACGAAATATTTCACAACAAAAATATGAGACTGAGAACTTGCCCATCATTGTAGATTCTGATAGTTTTTATACACGTATATAGTGTTCAAAAACTATTCAATTAGAATATTTAAGAAAAATCTAGAACTTCTAGATCTTAAAATATATATAAAACTTAAGTCAAAGAATTCCAGTTATTACATAAAACACAGTGACTGGAATTCGAACAACGAACCATCTCAAGCGATATTGGTACAAGACGATTGCTAGTTATGATGGTTTATGCGGCAATAATAACAATGAACATATTAGTAATATACTCAAAACGATATGCAGAAAATGCAAAAAGATTAGATCTTAATTACCAAAAGAAAAAAAAATATATCGTGTAACAATTTTTTTAACAAATTTGAAATGCTAGCCAATGTTATCAAATATTCCTCTTTATAAAGACAAACTATGTTATTCTATTTACAAAATAGCATATATCATATTATTATTATTTTCACAAATGTATGAATTCATTAAATAAGAACCTTACATACATATAATTTAAGCGATTAGGAAAAATTACTTTTCAGTAATTTGGGCCTTTCCCTGAGTTTCTAAGTAATTTCAGTTTTCTACTAAGAATACTGGAGGAAAGAGGCTTACCATCTAAATTGCGTTGCTTGCAGTCATTTATCAATGTCAAATTGCGATGTCTTTTTTTTTCTAATTTCGTTGGCGACATTCTTGATAGTTTTATTTCTTCTGGGAATTCTGAAAACTTTGCCATGATACGGTTAGATATATTTAAATAAATAACTGAAGAAATGACAACTTTATTTGTTTGCGGTAAGTGGCTACAGAAAAAAAAAAACTTTTACTGAAGAAACTGCTTTAAAGTGCGAGAAATAGATTTTATAGCTACTAGTACTAATAATTCCTGAGGCAAATATTGAAGAAGCATTTATTTCCTTGCTATTGTTTGTTTGTTTTATTTATCAAAAATGGAATTCAGGAATAATTTTTCATGGTCCAATAACAATGAGACTTTAAAAAATAAACTTTACTATCATCTGTGAACATAAATAACGTTTTGAGAAAGACAAAAACATTTTAATTTAATATAATCAATAGTAATTTAATTATCAGCATATACTGAAAAAAAAAAGAATATCCAACTTAAAAGGCATATTTCCAAAGAATTTTCATTATTGTTGTAAGCTGAATTTAGAGCCGAAATGTTTCCAACTGATTAAATAGATAATATAGTAAATGATCAAAAATTATAAAAATATAATTAAAATTAAGATTAAAATTACTCTCAGAATTACAAATAGGAAAAAAATGATATAACGCGAAGATAAATAAATAATACAATTCCTCGGCTTCAGGCAATAACAATATTACAAAATACTTTAAATCAATGGAAGCAATTCTGACATTCCTAAAAATTAAAAGTTTATTTATTTCCCATAACATTAACTAGTTAGTAAAACTATGTAGATTTCAAACATGAAGTGGTAAATGTACTATCTTAATCCTCTTCTTAGATATAAAGAAAAATTATTTCCTATTTTTCCTTCTTGTCATAAAAAATGATAAATTATTTTACTTGATATTGAATATTTCGGGATATTTATAAAAAGAAATGAAAAAGGTGACTTAAAATAATTGGAAATCGTGCCGAAAAACAATTAACTAGAGATTTCAGTTATATTATTCAAATGACTTTACATTTTTTCTAAATATTTAATGCATTTTTTTATTGCATTCCCATGGAAGTAATCTAAAATTCAGTTCTAGGAAGATATTTTTATATCTTGCATTTCGTCAAATTTTTAATTACAGAAATTCAAAGCAATTATGGCTAATGCACGTCTTTGAACAATTAATGCACTCCATAACTATTCCAGTTGATAATACGCTAGTCCTTAGCTGTCACATTTAGAAGCAATAAACATAAGGAATAGTTTTAATTAAAGCTTAAGTTAATGAGTAACTTTGTGATATCAAAAATTCTGCATATCGGCAATTCTATTTATTTATTTTATTATGAGCTTAAAGTTGGCAAGTTGATCTTTTCAGCCTTTTTATATACTACTTAAGATAGTTAATTAACTTTAAACTTATGTCTTCGACATTTGAATTATTGCTATATGAAAGGTATTAAATATTATTTAGCTGGGAATGGAAAATATACAAGACGTATTCATTCTTCTCTGTTTTACATTAGAAAGTCATTTTAAAAGCAATTTATGATCTATTTTAAATATTCAAGTATCAATAATGGACTAAAAGCTCATAACTATAAGTTGTAACAAAATCTGTAAAATTGTTTGCAACAAAAACAATATAAAATATTTTATTGTTTTTGCCATAATATGTGTTTTATAAGCAGAATCATAGATATACAGAAATACATTCTTTATTAACTAGTTTGAAGAATGTTAATGAACTGATTTGCTAAATGTCATCTAAATATTTAAAGACTGGCAAAGAAAATTACCAATAATTAAAATGTGTTTTAAAGTATATTCTCTTAAAGCTACATTTAACTTATCTTTTTTTGTATCATAATTAATTGTACATTGATTTCTCGAAATTTTAACATTGTATATCGATAATACACGAGCTTTAAAACATTTTAATAAATTAAATAATTACATTTATACTTAATTATAATTAAATAATACGTAATGAATTTATATGTAATTTACGTAAATAATTACATTTTATAAAAAAAAAGTGCTGAATCTAATATTTAACAAAACACGTTTTACGAATTGGGAACGAATGTTAAAATAATTTAATGCTCATATTCCTTATGATTAAACTAAACAATATATATATAACTAATTTCTGTGAATTTTAAAGAATTGATTTTCAGTACGTCATCTGAATATCTGAAGATTAACAACGAAATTTGAAGATAAATAAAATGTGCTTAAAGTATGCCCTCTAAAATGCGCATTCAACTTTGACCATAATTAATTGTAAATTAATTTCTACACATTCTAACATATTATTTTCTTCCCTAATTGATAGTACATGAGCATTATAAATGTTCTATGAAAAATCATGTATAATAAAAAAGTGATGGTTTTAACATTTAGCAAAACGCATGTTTCACAAATGGTAAATGAATGCTAAAATAATTTACTTCTTACATTCATTTCTTAAAGATAAGCTAAATTACATATAATCATCATGCTTTACTGTTTAAATTTTTTTATAATATATTTACCCCATTTATTCATTATATTCATAGAGAAAAGATGACTCAAACAAAACTATATTTAACATTTTTTTGTATCATAATTAACGGTACATTGATTTCTCGATGCTTCAACATTTTTTACCCTAGTCGATAATGCCCGAACATTAAAACAATGTGTGCCTGAAAAATATTTTATAAAAAGCAATACTAAATTTAACATTTAGCAAAACGAATGTTAAAATGTTTTACTGCTCACATTCATTTTCTATGGCTAAGCTAAATTATAAATATCTATCAAGTTCTATTGTTGAAGCTTTCTCTGAAATATATTTACCCCATCATCATCATCATCATAGAAAATGATGAACGAAACAAAATTGCATTTAACTTACCATTTTTATAACATTGGTTTTGATAAATTGGTGCACTGTTTTTTTTCGACATTCCAAAGTTTTCTTTTCTTTATTAGTCCAATATAGCAATTAGATGAAATTTTTGTGCATAAAAAATTATATTTATAAAAAAAAGTGCTAAATCAGAAACATCAACAAAACTTGTTTCATTAATGGAAAGTGAATGCTAAAATAATTCAATGCTCATAATCATTTCATAAGGCTAAGCGAAATTATAAATGCAAAACATCTTTAAAATATTTTAAAGAATTCATTTACAAACTGTCTCTGGATATTTAAAGATTAGCAAGGACATTTTACAATAAATAAAATGTGTTTAAGGTATGTTCTCTTAAAACTACATTCAGCTCATCATTTTTTGTATGATAATTATTTGTACATGAATTTCTTGATATACTAGCATTTCATTTTACTCACTAATAGATAATACCCGAGCATTAAACATTTTTGCATTAAAAATTATACTTTATTTTAAAAAGTGCTAAATCTAACATTTGACTGAACGAATGTTAATATAATTTACTGCTCATATACATTTCTTTAGGCTAAGTTAAATTATAAATATGTATCAAGCTCTATTCTTGAAGCTTTCTCTATTATATATTTACCCCATCTATTCATTATCTTCATAGAAAAATGCTGACCGAAACAAAACTAATGTAGGCACATGGTGTCGTTGTAAGAAACACAACCCGAGTCAACATCAATCTCAACTGTTTAATGACGCTGCAACATAAGTGGCAGGCCATTCTGTTGCGAGATATAATAGCATTAGTTGGGAAAACTGGGCAGTGCGGAGGTCAGTGTTCTTGTTGATGACGGATCGCGGGAACTGTACAGCTGGGAGCAGGGATGTCACGTTAGTTTCGAGCTTTAGTATGATTGAAGAGAATTTAAGTGGCCACCCCTTTTATTGTTTTCGAAACCAAGAATGGGGATGACTGTCGCATTGCGTGGCCTTAAAAGGTAAGATCTGAATTGTTTGACGTCTTAGATGGATTAAACCTAGAAATAATAAATTCGGTTAATCTAAAAATAAAGTGGTCAAAAAGAAATGCTAGAGATATTAATTTCTTTTTTTTCTTTATCTTGGAAATATATCTTGTTTTACAATGGCAGGTCGTTTAGAGGTTATATCATACACTTTCATAAAAATTATGATTACATCTTAGACTACATATATAAACTACATTTGATGACATGTTTCTCTTCAAATTTATATGTGAAAAGAAGATTTACAAATAGCATGCCTGGAAAAAGCAAAATAAGCGTGCTATAAAAAAGTATTTTCTTTTTATTATTAACTATGCATTTTTGCATGAAACTACTTAAATTTTCAGAACATCTAAGAATAAAAAATATATAGAGAGAGAACTTAAAACAATCGAGTACAGAATGCACATTCAAAACAGGTAAAAATGCAATTTCAAATAATAAAATTCAATTTATCTGTCGAAAACCGTCAGAACAGGCATTGACAACGGAAGAAAAACATTATATATGTATAGATTACAAAATCCTGTTCTTTCAGGTGTAGACATTCTATTTGCTATGTCAATATGTCTGGCAGCATTTGTAAATTTTCTCGGAATATATTATTGGAGACAATATGAACGTTTTATTTCATACAATAGACTTGCAGTAGACATCTCACTTACTTTGGTAATAATTTACACATTTACATTTTCTTTAATAATCTTCATTTCATTCCATATAATTTTCCATTAAACATATTAAATAATATTTACGGAGTGTTTGAAGTCATAAGAAAGAGCATTCGTCGTTTGAATAATTATTACATAATTAATATCATACATAATTTTTCATGAAATTAATTTAAATAAATATTGAATGATCTTAGGATAGAAATTTTATACTTTTATATAATTAATACAATAATTTCAAATAACAATTATTTGGTTTTTAAATGTAAATTCACAACTAATGATTCATTCTATTTACATTTCACAAATAATGATCATTTGATATTTGGATATCATGAGTGTTATCAAATAATACTACTTTAGGGTGATTTATAAACATTTGAAAGAATCCAAATTTTTTTCTCTGGATACATCGTGACTCACGGCTCTGTGTGACACCTCCTATAAATATTTCAGAACGAAGAATGTCGCTTCCTTCATGATGTAACGTTTCCACGATATTATCTCGACTTCTGTTTAGAGAAACGTAGTGAAGAGATTGGCGAATCATGTTCTTTCCTCATTTTCCATTAAAAAATATGACCTCGGTGGAGACACATGAAACAATAATTTGAAGAAAAGCATACACAAATGACAATCTGAAATAATCGATTGAATAATGAATGAAAAAATCAAATGAATCTGCATAAATACCAACTAACACAATTAGCGGAATTTTTTATATTAATAATTGTTTGGTTGGAAAATTTAATTCATCTATGAAACTTTTAATTTATTTGTGTATTAGCTTCTGAAGTTGAGTATCTTTTATTTTGACACTTCCATTTTCAAAAAATCAAATTAGGCTAAACCTATCGTTTCTGCAAGAAAACAAATAAAACAGTTGGATTGATCCTCCGTAAACTTTCTCGCATACATTTTAATAACGAAATATTACCCTTTTGTATGAATTTAAAATTGTTATTGAATACGTCATGCCAATTTTGGCCAGTAATTTAACGATTAATTCCTGGAGATTTGCCGTTAATATTATCCAAAACCATTTAGACAAAAAATTGACACAAAATTACACTTGTAATTACAAATCCCATTTCGGATTCATTATGTTTAAGTCATTGTGTTTTTGTACTATCACTTTTGCATGTTTCTGAAAGTATAGATCCACATACTCTCAAGTCTGCATTGGACTTCTCAAAATATGAGATGTGCCTACACTATAGATGTTAAATATATATATCGAATTTTATCCTTCTGGCTCTCTTCTTTCTTTGTTATCGACAAACTACATTGGAATAGCTGGTCATGCCTTCTTATAAACAAACATTAGTTAAAATTTCATAAAGATCTACAAATTTAATGTTAATGTATATCAAATCTCATCTGAGCAGCTTAAAACTCTTTTGAGTTATATTTGTTTAAGACAGACATATGTACCTTTTCCAAAAATGCGTTATTGAATTGTATTATTGTAACTCAGAAGATCCATATTGTTTCTGAAACATATAAGTCGTTAAAATCTGGAGTTCAAACTTTTTGTCGTTTACTAAATGTAATCGATTACTGCAAATAGGAGAAAAAAAATAATAGGAGGAAGTCAACATTTTACCCTTCTGATCTAGATTTTAAAGAAGTCATAGAAAACGGATACTTATCAGATGGCTACATCTAATCAAATAGTTCTTTAACGGAACTATCGAGCCGGAGTAATGTGGTAGAAGGTAATTGTGTTCCTTGTAAGTAGGTAATTGTGGCTTAATATCTTTTCCGGATACTTCCCTTAGAGCAATCGCCTTACTTTAGATAACGTTTTCAGTATGCCAAGAATTCAGATTTTTTTTTAGTTAACCTGATCAATTTGATTTCCAATATTGTAGAATTCATAGACATAAAATCAAGAAATAGAATTATTACTAATAATGAATTGTAGGCATTTGGTGTTTGCTATATTTTATACCAATACAGCCTTTGTATTGTAGCAAGGTATTTTTTTCCATCGCATTTTATGTCTTTTATATTTATATATAAAATATGGTATTTATAGAATTTTTCATTTTAAACCTAATTTATACTATTTCATACCGCTTGATTTTCGTCAAATTTTTTAAGTAACATTTGAATTAAACTTGAATAACTAATTTCTAAAATACATTTTCATGCTTTTTATTTTCTAATTTTTCATTTTTAAGACGATTTAATATATTATTAATTTAATAAGTAGTGAACACATATTTGATAACAATTAAAGCGAAGTAAATGTTTTGAACGAATATTTAGAAACTAATATTGCTGTTTGTTCCTTTTTATATAATTATTGCTAGTAAATAGATAGCAGCAATATTTCTGATATCTTTATTCATTTATTTATTGTTTTTCAAGGCTGTTAAAAATACATTTTCCATGAAAAAAGTATAAGAATAGTCAATGAATTTTGTAGCGTGGATGAAACGTTCTTTATTTAAAGAGGATTAATTATTTGCTGCGTCCATTAGAACAGATTATTTGTATTCATTAAGCAAAAACAAAGGAAAATCATGTTATCTGAAAATTACATTGGTGATGTTGTTTCAAATGTATCTTTTTATATTTAATTTCACTAGAGATGAATATATTCATTCAACAATATAAATTTATCAAGTTTCAAATAACAGAAATGCACAAATAACAATTTCATAAAAATAATTATGAAAGAATTCTTATCCTAAAGAATTATGAGAGCAATCTATGTTTAGCCTTAAAGAGCAAACTTTGTAAGAATTATGTGCATTATTCCAGCAATCTTTCCTTCTTTTGTACCAAAAATATCAGAACCATTAAGCTTCCCAATATCACTCTCTGAGGACGGAGTCCAGCAATAATAAAGGCATTAAACGTGTAAAGAAAGGAAAAATCTTTCTCTTCTATCAAGAAAGCGTAATGAGGGACGTCCTCTCAATTCCAAGATATGTTTTCTGCTCTGGAACTCGTAATCGTACCGGTACGTTTTTCTTTTAAAACTCGAGAGGCCAATTACTGCGACACATGCTTTTATATCATCTTTATTTCTGTTATTTGGCTTTAATAATAAATATAACTATAAAATAGATAAATATGGTTTAAAACTCCAAGAATGTCTCACATGAATTTAATGGCTTTTATATAAAAAAGTAAAGTTTGGGAAAGCTTTAATAATTTGAGGCCTTCAGGTTACAAATAAATATTAGTTGTATATACGGAATACCTTATCTTAGGGAATGATAAAAATATTGGGAGATACAAATTTATGGTGAAATTCAAGAAAGCAGTTAACAAATAACAAAAATTATCCATTAAAATTTTATTTCATTGCGGATGAATACACCTTTAGGGATATTAAATAACGAACAAAGAAAATATGTTTGAAATTTTATCTAAACAAGATTCCAGAGTAAAATTGATTCAATATTTATTTTTATAACTAGTATAACTTTCAATGAAATCTAGAAAAGTTTTATGAAAGTTTTAAACAATCTTTACTTCTTTGCGTCTGATGAAATCCTTTTAACCCTCAGTATAATCATCCTTCTACAAGGAGTTATATTCAACTAAATGTCATATTATTGTATATTAATTTTCCTTTAATAAAAATATTAGTGTTAATCGTATAAATATTTACATACTTTTCACGAAATACATCAAATAAAGTATAGCAAATTGTAAAATATTTCATATCTTATTTAATAAAATAGAGTAATGAAATATATTTCACCATTTTCATTCAAAGTAAAATTATAGGGTGCCCCGCTAATTATGCAGCGTCTAATGTTTATAAATTCGGATAGAATAAGTATTTTGATGTATAAAGTGTAGAGTTCCCAAATATGGCGTCATAGTCTGTTTAGACTGTTATAATTACATCAAAATTCTCTTACTGGCGTGTTCTATCCGAATTTGTAAATCTTAAACACTACATACATTGTGGCACTACTCGTATATGCACATTAGGAGGGGAAATTATTGAATGTTTATGAAATTATTTTATTAGTCCTAATATTTCATAAAATTTCCCTTTCTTTAACAGTTATCAGAACATGTTAAAGATATTAGGTGTATTAGAGATATGAATTAGAGAAATTCAAAAAAATATTTATATTTATAATAAAGCAGTTAAAGTATATATAATTAAACATTAAGTTAATTAAACTTGTTGCTCATAATATTCTTTTCTAATTATATTATTTTAGGAAAAATTAATCTTTTAAAATAATTATCAAACTGATGCGCGCATCAAATCGAATAAACTAATTGCAATGATGAGAGAAGTATATATGTCAATTATATAATATATAGAATATTTTTTAAATCTCTTAATCAATTTAATTGTTCTAATTTTATTTTTAGTTTAATTTTGTTCACTATATCATCAATCAACTAATTAAGAATCTAAGAGGTTTTATACATAGCATGACATATATCAGAAGTTTATTAAATACCAATTTTCAACATGGGCAATATCCTTTACATGCAATAAAATCACTTTATATTATAGTTTCTACAGTAGAACACTTATACTGTACAATATTATTTGATATCAAACAATTTTTACAATGTTGTATAATACTGTTAAATATTGTATAATATAATTCATTGCAATATCTTGAAACATTCTGTGCTACTTGGGTTATCATCATCAACACGAATACGCCATTACTTAGATAAAATATGAAAAGAATCATACATTAGTATGAATCTAACAAGCACAGTAGGTTTTTATGTGGGTTGAATAAATTTCTTAACATATAAACTCACTGAAAAGATAGAAATGACAAAGAAAAAAAATAAGTTGAAAATCTGTACAGCAGAAGCATTCTTCAAACTAAGCAATTGAATCTCTCAAAGTAGCATCTCAATATTATATATAATCTTTTTTTTTTTTTGAAGATTGTGGAGGGATTTTATTCCCCCCGCCCCTTTTTCAGACCGTTAGAGGGGAAAAAATACGTAATGAATCGTGAAAAACGGAAACGTTACTCCGTTAAAAGCTAATCACTTGAAGTAAATGGAAAATACTTTGTCGTTGAATGCATGACAAATTCGGTCGTTGTGGCTGACAGGCACTCTAACCGTTTCCTATTTTATGTGCACGGTTATTGGACCGGATAATCTGTCTCAAGCTCTGCTCATAAATCAAGAGTTTGGGGATCTCCTGTTCCTCTTCTCAGAGGAAGAATGAAGACTACTTCAATAAGCAAGACGCTTCCGGTTTCCAAATATACTTTTTCATTCACTTTAAGACTCTGATAATTTATTTTACCATAATCAATACAGAAACTTGGGAAGAATAATCTCACAGGAAACATTTAGAAACCATGTTAAGAAATCAAGGGTGTGTGATGGATTTGTGACTTAAAGGATATTTTGTATATATCTGATTTTTTTCAACGAGACCTAATGGTAATCATTTCAAATATGAAATTCATTTAAGCTTAAAGGTAAAAGTGTAACGCTTATAATGGCTGGGGAAATTTTTGAATTTATTTTATAATTTTACATTTTTATGTTTACTACCAACTAAGTTACCCATGTTAATTTACCTTTATGTTACGCATGTCGAAAATATCCATCAAGACTAAATGGTTGAAATGGAGAACATATGTATATTAAGCCTAAACTATTAAAGAATTTAATAAATTTTCTTGAAAATGAGGTGAAAATTATGGCGGACAAATTGTGATACATGGGTCTCATTTTTCTTCTTTTGATTACGCATAAATTATTTGATCTTAAAGAAAAGTAGGTTAAAACTATTTTTATTTCAAAAGAGTGTGTGTTATATTAACTAGTGCAAAATTTAGCACAAAGCTAATTAAAGGAAATTTCACAATGCCCATCATGAATTAATTCGAATAACTATAAACACATCTATTGCATTTACAAAGTAATACATATTGGTGGTGGAATATTACAAGGTGGAAAATATTGTTGTATAGCTTATAAAATGATTTCAACTTTGAAATCCACCTACATGAAAGTGGAACCATCGAGTTAAAACGCTTCCAAAAGACTCAATAATTTCAATTATCAGTGTTGTATTGCAATAAAATGCAGTTATAATTAAGTTTGTTATGTTATGATTTTTTTTGTCGTGTCCGTGTTTCCACGGAAAGGGGGTGCAGTAGCTTCTGAGGGTAAAGACCCCTGAGCACCCAGAGGGCAGAAGTCTGACTTGTAGCTCAAATGAAAGATGACACACACACACATTCGCTTGCACAACCCCTTTTTACAGGGGGGGGGGGCACATTCACACTCCTCACAGACAGAACACAGAGTAACAACCATGCCCGAACCGGGACTCGAACCCGGGACGCCCAGATCACGGGGAAGACACGTTACCCCTGTGCCAGTATGCCGGCTTATGTTATGATTGTAAGGCACATTGAATTATTAAACCAGAATTTTATTTGCTTTCTTAAGTTGTCTTGCTCTAAATAGATAAATAAAATTTCTTTTTATCTAATATGACATATTTGCTAAAAGAAGTGAAACAAATACGTATTTCATTTTAAATATTATATATTTTAATTTAAGGTATAATTTTCACAGCAAAATGTATTTCTTGTTTAGATATATTAACTTATATCAACTATTAATTAATGCCACCACTAAAGCAAAAGAATAAAAATGAAAGCATCACTGTCTTACAAAGGAAAATGGATGTTATAATGAATAAAACGATGATTTTTCATTTGAAATAATCAATATTCATAAAATATCAATACTATTAATTATGAAATATTATATTTATTAAATAAAGAAAAGTTCTAAGATAATTTATCACTGATGCATTTCAAATGTTACAGTTACTTATTGATATGACTAAGTCATTTTGTATGAGTTTTATTTCTTTTTTATTTTAGCTAAATTTCTAAAATATATTTTAATATTTATTTTGATTCATGAAGTTTTATAATATGTGAATTATTTTTATATAAAAGTCAAAAATTGCAATTTTAATGATGTTAACTAAATATTTCTTAATGAAAGTAATTGAATGCTCTTAAATATTAAACAATCTAGAAAAGAGTTCTCAAAATCAGAGCTAGTATTTCTGACAGTGGATCCTTTGTTTACGTTTTGAATTCTACATTTATTTTGAGATAAAATATCGTATCTTGAATATAAGAATGTTAAATATGTCATTTTATTCACTTAAAAGGATTATAATTTAGAAGTGATTTAAGATATGAATAATAATTATTATTCATAACATTTATTTACTAATTACTTATTATATAATTTTAAACAAAATTTAGGAATAAATGCATAAATGTTTAAATGCGATTATGTTTTTAATGATAAATAAAGGAATTTAAAATTTTAAGTGAAGTAAATATGATCTTCTGAAAATAGAGGATAGAATATAGTTTTGAAAAATCTTATATTAATGGAGAGTCAACTTTTTATTTTAAAACAAATTTGAACGATACAGAAAAAAAATAAAAGAAAGTAAAATATATCATCCGTTTACACAGTCTGTTTCCTTCAAACCTTAAGAAGGTGAATTCTCAAAGGATTAATTAAATTTTAGATTACAGTATGATTGCAATTTTTTTACGACGAAATCTTAATTGACACAGGTTTATATTGTATTTGTATATTTCTTTTTTATATGATAGAATTACGAACAAACAACTGTTTTCGAAAACTCGTGAGATTGTCTTTAAATAAAATAACAAATTCATGTGATTTCAATTTCCGTAAAGCGAAATATTTTATTGGATTTATAATTGCGTTTCTGACGCTGCTTCGGATACCCACGTGACTGACTTTGAACATTGGAGAATCTTGCTTTTGAATTTAATTTAAAGTTTTGAAATTGATTTATCAGGTAGTTACAAAATTTTTTAAGAAGGAAAAAAAATTCCTCACATTTCAATTACGTTTCTTCATTCTTTTCAATTATATTAAAATGGTATTTGATAAAAAAAAATTAAGAATCTCCATGAAATCATTATGATTGCTGTTGACTGCTTGAGAACCCTGTTTCATTTATATTGGAAATTAATTCTGAGGAAGTAAAATATTTTGTAGAATAATAGAGATACCTTCAAACTATAAGTTCAAGGGAAAATGCCTGGGTTTATTTTTAGTTGATTCACATTCTCGTGTGAAACTCATTTATGCTATAAATATATTCTGCTACAATCAATTAAGATAATTTTGATAGGTATAAAGGAAATGTATTATAATTAATATAATAATTAAATATCTTTCGACATCAAAAAGTGAACTATCGGCAAAAATTTAAAATTATTTGAAGTAATTAGTTATTATATCAATGGTGTGTATTTATATTTTTGGGAGGATATTACTGGCTCTAAATTAAAGATAAGATGTGGAAAATTAATATAAAATAATTTTTAATCTTATATTAGCTTTCATGACAGAAAGAAAATATCCATCTATATCTCAAAGGAGTGAGTGCCAAGTTGCCAAGTGTGTGTGTGTGTGAGTGTTTCAGCACTATTCATGTATGCTCATCGATTTTGAGTTAACATGGTACATACACACTTTCCAGGATGGAAAATATACACCATAAAGCAGTTTGAGCTTTGAAATTTTAATTAATTAAAGTTTTATAGAGATTTTAGAATTTATTTCGTGTTAACATCAGAAATTATTACCGCACAAAAATTATTTTTTCATCATCTAAATACTTTGGGAATAAACACTTAGAATTATGAAAAACAATCATTTTGTTATTTCATTAATTCTAATGATCAAGAATATTGAGTTATAATTAGGAAATAAATAATTAAAATAGTCTGTTTTTTTAATTAAATTTATTTTTAAAACTAAAATTATTAGCAATATTTCAAATTTGAAACATTTAAAGATAAATTATTCGCCTTTTAATATAAAAATAAAAGAATTGGTATCGAAATTACAGCTTAAAATAGTATATTGACATTTCTACTTTGGTTTATTGGAGAATAAATATTCCTAATCATTCGACTTTTGAAAAATTTAAGCAAATTAGGAACTAGAGTAAATATTAAGTTTCAAGCGTTTGAACTTTTCAAAAATGTATTTTGAATATATTCGTAACTTCAAAGTAAAGTTTTGAAATGGATTTAAGGAAATTAACACAAAATGCTGGCTTAGACGATTTTTTTAAAAAAAATTGGACACAAATAAGTTAATATCGTAAATTTATAAAACGCAATTATACATATATTATAAAAAATTAAGAATGGTTATTCTTTGAAATGACTCATTACTAACTGAATATCTAGCCCAAGTGGCACATATGCACAGTTTCTGGTAAAATAGTCTAACCATAGATTTCTTATGATAAAAATGAAAATTCCCTGAGTTATAAAATTTCCATTAAGCAAGTTCGTGATTTATTAAAAATTATTTATGAATCTTTTAGTATTGAAATCGCGTACACATAGCTGCAGAACTTATGAGCTTTGGTTCTAGATAATATCATAAATCAAAATTATTTAAAACGTTCAGTAGCATTATTTGTTGCTTCATTTTCTATGTTTTATACATGTTCTCATAGAATTGTTTTTGTTAAATGTAAATGATTTGAGATCCTTAAAGTATTAATCGTAAGTATTTATTTAAATATTAAAACATTTTTTCTTTCGAGAAATTTATTTTCCCAAATCAAATCATCTTCGAAATATATCTTATTAAAATAATTTTAATACAATTAAACACCTTCTGTTTTATGAAAAACAATTTGAAAGTAAGATGTTTTTAATATATATTTTTTTTATCTTTCTTTAAATCATAAACATTATCTCAAGCCCTTTGTTCACAGAAATGAAGTGATCAAAATTACCCAAAGCTAAAATGCAGGAATAAAAGAAGTCATGTAACAATGGTATATTTAAATTAAAAAATATGCATATTATTAGGTAAAGCAATTCTTGTATATGTTTTTAAACTTTGACATTTACAAAGAGCATTTTAAGTTTATTGACATTTAAAATAATGAAAAACTTAAATGTCGAAAGTAAATACATTTCTCATCGCAAGGGATCAAACATGTTTTTTTTATTCGTTTCATTTTAAAGTATGCCATGTTAGTTCAGAGAATTTCAATATTTATTTTCATAATTACTTTAAACCTGATTGAAATAACCAGAAAAAAATTTGATGTGGGTTTTCCTTTTTTGTTTCTCTTTTTTTTGTAATTCGTAGAATTTTTCGCCTTCGAAATTAAAAATATAATGAATGAATATTATCCAATCTGAAAATTTTGAAAACGCTTAAATGCTAAAGGAAAAACTCGATCCATTTAACTCAAAACAATTTTTTGGATATTTGATTCCCAGATAAAACATTATTCTTCTGATTTTTTTTAATTCTTACCAGACGCTATAAATCTTTCATAATGAAACAAAAGTCTATGAAATTGAAAAAAAAAAATCCTCCATTTGCTGAGGAAGATTTCTCGAGTGGAAATAGATAAGAAAAGGATCAAAATATTAACTTCAGTTTCGCTTTTTTGTGCACTTATTTACAGTGCAATATAAAAAGAAATATTTAAGTTCGTTTCTATTCAAGCGTCATTTCTTATCCTCTTTATCATAATCTTCAATTTCAAACAAAGCTTACAATCTTTTCTGAATCTTCGATGCTGATTCAAATCCTTGCAATCCAATTAAATCAAAATCGCCTCGAAGCAGAAGGAAAAGCATCTCGAGTGGTCTTTTTCATAAACTAGTTTGATCGAGTTTTGGAAATATAATTCAATTGAAAATTCATTTTTCAATGAAGATCTTCTGTCTAATAGGGCAACACTATTTTTTTCTTATTTGCTTTCAATAAACTCTTGATAAATGCTAATCAAATGCATTGAAATCCTCTTTCGTTTGATAAGTTTTTTTCTTCCTTTGATATTCACAAAAGTTTCAGAAAATATTGTTTTGCTACTCTGTTTATTTATTATGTATGCTACTATTTATTATGTGTATCTAAGCTACTATTTATTATGTGTATCTATGCTACTATTTATTATGTGTATC